>CAJNSZ010000507.1:0-62160 GCA_905329745.1 Rotaria sp. Silwood2
GAATAAAATGTCATGTCTGCAGAAATTAATACTTTCTTATTGACTGTATTGTCATGAATGTAACCTTTCTATCTTCGCAATTATGTTTTGCACATTGTCGTTCTTATTCGTCCCTCTCTCGCTCTTTGTACATATCTTATAAATGTTTGCGTGGATGTGAAAATAGATGGTTAACCTAGGTTTTTTTTCCAATTACAGAACGAAGGTCGAAGTCGAATCATATGAAAGGTTATAGGTCCGACGCAATGAATAAAATTATTTATCAAAGAATCCCAAGGATTCGATACCTCCTTCTATACTTTTTTTATCTAACAAGGATTTGTGGGAGAGTCCACCATACGACAGTATTTAATGTTTCATCATGACTTATATATATATGTGTGTGTCTTATGTGAAAGTATAGATGTTGAACCAAACCTTCCTTGGTACTGTTCGCTGATGGAAAATTGGCGTGTTATTTTGATTTGATGTGGAACTTTTTATGATTCTTTGGTAGAACGTTTTGCAAAGAGCCGAACTGAGACTGTAATTTTCTATCCGAGCCTTAAACCTTTAAGTTTTAGAAGACTATGTATATGTACACATGTGTACATCAATATATTTATTTTTCTAGATACATCAATAAGATGTTGTTATTTAGTTTTTTTCTTATCTGTCTCAGTCAATCTTTGTTTGCTGTTGAATTGTCTATTTACAACAGTTTTACTGAAGTTCGTCAAGTTCACAATGGAATCGGTAACATCAAGTATCAATTTACAAATGCTGATTATGGAAATGTAATTGATGGATCGATCAGTTGGGAAGGTACACCAGTAGTTCGACAAGAAGTCTACAATACAATTCAATCACTCAAAGATGCCATAGTAACAGTACGACGATCCACTCAATGTGAATGTGAAACGATTCAAGCGAAAATTGTTGATCCTGATTCGATGTTACTTCAAAATTTAAATACAAAAGCCTATTTTTATGCTGATAAACAGTCAATCGAATATTCATCGACACGACCGACCAACGGTGAGACAACATTATCGCTTCAATTTCAAACTGAACTTACAGCATATACTGGAGCATTGTCTTATTTAATGAGAGGAATCACATGGACACCTAGTTATGATCTACTTTTGACAGATACCGCTGGTAAGTAGTCTCTTTATTTGTTTCAATTCAAGTGTTTCTTCTATTGAATGCGTAATTATATTTTAGATTACAAACTTCGTACCTATGCAAATATTAAGAATAGTCAACAACAAGAATATACAGTGGAGATGACTCATCTCTTAGGTGGTGATGTGCCATTAGCTACCGGTTATGCAAAGCCTCCTGGATTTTTAGCTGACAAGGAAGTTATGAACTTGAGACCAATTCATGCTAGTGGCGAACAAAGAGGAATATATTCATATATATTGAATGACAAATATACACTTCGTCCATCGAGTTCCATTCGTTTACCATTTATTGATATTGTTGCCAAATATCAGTTCTATTACAAATCATTGGCAAGCATCAGTACAGAAATGAATCAAGGTATCTTTGAAAGAAATTATGATATAACACCTGATCATTTCATGCCTGCTGGTATTATTACTGTTCGTGATAACCAAGTACTTGTTGGTCAAGCTGTTTTACCAGACGTTCCAGAAAATTACACGCAAACATTCAGTGTTGGTCAAGATAGTGATGTTCGCTATATGATAAAAAGCAATATGACATCAAAGAGTGATGACAATGCAACAGTTTCATGGGAAACTTTTGAAATCGACGTTCAAGTTAAGAATTTTAAGAACAAAAATGTCAATGCTCAACTTGTCTTACAAGAAGGTGTTCAAATAACTCTTCTTGAAACAACGTGTAAATCTGTTAATGTTCAAGGAAATCAACTTCAATTACCGGTTCAACTCGAACAAGGAGAAAATCGTCAGTGCAATTTGAAGGTTACAGTGAGATTAAATTAAATAAATCGAAAAGCAAGTTAAAAAAAATTAGGGAGCGTGAAAAATTCAGTTATAGTTTGTTTGATTTAATAACCAAATCGATGAAATAAAATTATGCATGAAAGACTGCAATCATCAAATAATGGACTAAGATCTTCATCATTGTCGCAACTAGGCTGTTAGAGCAGAAAAATGATGAATAGTCAGATTTTTAGAAGGTTTNTTCTGCAAAAAGAACATCAGACTTTGCCGTTGTATATGAGCGGCGTACGAAAACATGATTTCATCATAGCCATATCTTATAATGGAAGCAATCGAAATATCTGAAGCTTTTACAATAAACTATTCTCATTAAGGTGTGGCACTATGGAAAGTTTCAAATCGAAATTTGAAACACAGATTCCTTAGTGTTTTTGAAGAGTCATCAATAAGTTGTTAGTCCGAACTCTTTTCAAGGTGTTCATACCTAATCAGTACATCTTATGATTTAATCAATTGATCTATGTAGAATAGCATACCGATTAAGTTTAGATCTATTTTAGGAAAGAAAAGAATTCTATGATTTAAATATAATAAAGAGATATAGATCGATTATTTGAATGCAGATATGAATCAAAAGACTATGATTACTAGTGCAAAATTTACTCTAAAAGAAAGTATTTAGCACGAAAATATGAAAGCCTAGAATTTGTCCCATAATGAACCGTTTTATTGACTAGAGCCAATTATTATAAGACTATTATCAAAAATATTTGCGAAATGTCTAGCGTGTATTAATAGCAGAACACGAATAATCGATAGAAAAATATTTCGCATCTTTGAAACGACTATCAGATTCAGACTAAAAAACTTCGTTGTAATTAGGAATACGATTAGAGCCCCAAATATTTGAGAACCAACAAAATCTATTTTTGACGCATTTTCATTATGTGAATTTTACAATGTCTCATCTTAAACAAATACAATTTGATTTGCTATAAAAAATTACTTAATGAATACATAGTAAATATAGATACGAAATTAGACTTAGAATGTTTGTCCTCTGATCATCTCTCGTCAAATATTTGATGTGATGAGCAACTGTTCAAGACAACTTCTACTATTTATTATTTTTACGTAATACAGCATTTATTTAGTCCATCGAATATGCATTCAACATTCCACTTTACTAACCTATGACGCGAAGGTCTTGTCACAAAATATTCACTCATTTTTTGAGCTACATGTCCTTCTGAAGTAAGATTGGACAGTTATAATCAGATCATTTCAAAAGGTCCAAAGTAGTGATTGTACAGAATACTGTTTTATATTTCCACTGTCAACTTATTAAATTTAAAATACAAGATCGGTTTTTATAGCTTAGTTTTTTTTTTTGAAAAGCAGTTTTTCAAACAGCAATTTATTTTTATTAATATCAATATCAATTGAAGCTAGCAAGTATAATTTATTTTTAAAACCAAGCAAAAAAAATTTTGATTAGAATAAAATATTTCCTTCATCAATTCTTTCTTTATATAAGATGAATATTATAAATTTGAAACAGTTCTTACAATCGATGTACATACTCGTGATACAGTAGATATTTTAATTCGTAATGATATTAATGAACCTCATGATTTGTAAGTTTTATCAAGTATATATTATAGAAATTCTAAATTGAATTTAGTTCATGGCAATGTCAATTACGTTTTTATTGGCTATCAAAAGAAGATAATTTATTTTTACAACAATGCAATGGAAAATTTGAATATAGTTTAAAACGATAGTTCTCAATAGAGACTTTTAATGTTCTTTTGTTTTTCGTGTAAAATAGGTTATGACTATATGGGTCTTAATTGTCGTCTTGTTATTACACCATTAACTGATCGAATTTATCTAACAGTTACACTAGAATTTGTCAATGCTTCTTGGTTGTGCACTAGGTTTGATTGATGTATATAACATAGAATATTGAAAAGATATTCGTCATATTTGTTGTATAGCCGGACCATTAGGTAATGGAAAAACAGAATTAATTAGAGATCTTGCTAAAGCTATGGGCCTTCTTTGTATTGTTACCAGTTGTGATGAAGGTAAGATTTTCTTTAGCATTCATTAGTTCAGCTCACAGATCGAATCAGTCATCAAAAACCTAGATCAGTTTCATCACTGGTATAATTTCTCCTAACTTTTAGGCATAGATTATCAATCAATAGGTAAAAATTGAAATGGTTTATGTCAAACAGGTGCTTGAGGTTGTTTTGATGAGTAAATTATTTAAATGTTCTTTTTTTTAATATTCTACTTAATAATTATTTAATATAAAAAAAAACAGATTCAATCGTATTGAAGTATCTGTTCTCAGTGTAGTTTCTACTCCAGTAAAAAGTATTCAACAAGCATTATCATTACCACATGTGAAACAATTTTTTTTTGAACACAATGAAATTCAACTTCTATCAACTGTTGGTTTATTTGTAACAATAAATTATGAGTATTTATAAACTAATTGAGATATATAATAGTATGTTGAGACCTGTTATTGATATAAAATATGAAAATGTAAAACAACGAGAAAGTAGCAAACAGGCTAACAAAATTAGAGCACCAATAAGAAAAGGAAAATATTTCTATTCGAAATTCAGAAATAAATCAGACAGATGGTTTTTCAGACGATCGATTATCCTTGAAAAACAACTATAATCTGCTACAGATTTTTTCTCTGACGCACTTTCTATTAATTAGTATCGCGAGACTAGTGAATACATATGAATTCCACATTTTAGCTCAAAACGATCTGTGTTGATAAGATTTTTTTTGATATTAATAAATTTACTTTCATTGTTCCCGATATGCTATATATTGGAGAAATAAAATTATTTGCTAATGGATTTATACACGCAAATATTTTAGCTAAAAAAATGGTAACATTATATCGTTATGCATCAGAAGTACTTAGTAAACAAGTATATTAAATTTAAAGAAAAAATTATTTCTTTTTGTTTTTTCTTTTGATATTTTAGTTTCATTATGATTAGGGTTTAAGAAGTTTTAAATCTGTTTCATCAATGACAGGATATTTAAAACGAACATCAATGAAAGAAGATCCAGAAGAAATTGTTCTTTTAAGAGCATTCCGTCATATGAATATACCGAAATTTATTTATGATGATGTTAATTTATTTCTTACATTATTAAATGATTTATTTCCAAATATTCATTGTCCAGAAATATCATATAAAAATGTTAATCTAATTATTAAAGAAATATTAATCAAACCACAATATATTTTAGTTTCAGAACAATTGATCCAACAAGGTAAAAGAATTTATTATGATTATCAAAAGAAAAGATTTTATTTTGATTTTAGTGGAGGAAAGACAGTGGTGTTAAACACTTTGGCGGAAGCACAAACTCGAATGGGAATGAAAACAAATGGGTATACATTCAATTCAAAAGCATAAAGTGTTATTGAATCATATGGTACACTGGATCCATTGACACGTATGTATATATATATCCATATATGCTATCGTTCAATCTCAGATCTCACTTTGGACGAAGATTAATCCAGGCCAATTTTTGAATTAGAGATTAAGTATATTGCATTCCATATGAAGGTGTTGGTTGAATCCAAAGAATATAGTGAATAAAGACTGATTTAGAAAAATGTGAATGATATTGAATCATCGTTTTTGTTAAAACAAACTTCGGAAAAGTAAAACAATTAATTTGTATCTCGACTGTAGGTGTAAAAGAGAAGACGAAGAGAACAAGTAAATCCACACTAGTACACTTCGCCGATTTGTTTTTGTGTTATTTACTTGTCATTAGATATTGTATTTTGTTGAAAATAATATTTCATGTTCGATGGTTACCTTACCAATCCGAGAATGATCTAAATTAATGTTCGTCTAAAGTGAGATCCTAGATTGGATACTAACATATAATTTTACTTTTGATATAAAGACAAATATTATTTATATGTAGATGAATGGACTGATGGTGTTGTCTCGATGCTTTATCGACCAACAATACGTAATGAAAGACGTTACATTGTATTTGATGGTGATGTTGCTTCACTTTGGATTGAAAATTTGGAATATTTTTTTTTCTTCGATTGATTTAATAATTTAAATGAAGTATCTAAAAACAAGCAATAATGTCATTATCTAGAATGAAGCTTCTTTTTAACGATAGAGGTAGGCAAAGATGGATGACTGATTCTTAGTAGCAGATTCAGTAGCCCGATATCTTTCCTACAACTAATATTAGCTGTACCTCTAGACAGAAGGCCAGCCTGATGCAGAGTTTTTGTATTCAATCACTTGAGCTCTTCATACAACCTAACTAATCACAAGAGTAGGTGTATGTCGCGATTGCTAGTGATTCATCCAGGGTCATTCCATGGCTGGTGGCACTGAGGTCTGAACACAGTATCTTCAAGATACGTTTCAAAAAACGTAATCATTCAATCATGGCGGCTATGTCTATTAACTAATCATGTCGATTGTGACAAGTTATGTGTTAGATTGTTGCATCATTAAAAATGAATTTAAAATTGGGATAAATAATGTTGCAATGAGATTAAAGACTAAAATTAGTTTAGAATCTAATTTAATTGAATTTAATGTTGGAGAAATAAATATTCATATTCATTTAGGTATCCAGTTCTTTTTAAAGATGTTGATGAATATATTGATCTAATAATCTTAGATATTTTATCAAAAAATATTCAAGGCGATTTAACTCATCAATATGTTAAATTAGGTGATAAATATATTGATATTGATAAAAATTTTCGCATGTATTTCACATGTCGTTTATCAAATCCAATATTATCTACTTTACATTTTTCTTATTCAAAAGTAATTAATTATACAGTAATATTAAAAGGTCTTAAAGAACAATTATTATCTTCACTTGTTAAAATTGAAAGACGTGAATAAGAAGAAATGCGTGAAACATTAATTCAAGAAATATTTGAAAATTAACAACAACAAAAATTATTTGAAGATTCACTATTAAGAGAATTAACAACAAGTACTGGGTTTGTTTTCTTAAAGACAATATAAAAATTCTTGATCATACAGAATTAATTGAAACATTAGAAAATACAAAAGTAAAAGTCAATGAAGTTATACAAGCATTAAATTTAGGTGAAAAAATTCGACAAGATATTGAAAAATTATTTGATACATATAGATTAGTTGCTAGACGTGGTGCTGTACTTTATTTTTTTTTCTTTAGTTCAAATGTCAATTATTAATTCAATGGTTCGTAAAATAACATTAAAATAACCTATAAAGCAAAAGTCTTGACACGAAGTATTCGCTCTTTTTTTGGTTTAGTTAGAAATAGAGTTTTCTTTCTTCTGAAGTCATAGTGGACAACTACCAATGGATTATGTGAAAAGTCCGAAACTGCATGTGTATGTTCAAAGTAAAATAGTGTTTTTTGCATAGTTATTACAGTAGTTTGTGTCTTAGAACAGTTTCAACTCTAACGAGATTGTTTCTATGGAAATGGGTAGTAGTAAAAAAAAATCACTGTTTCGAAAAATTGCTTTTACAAATACAAAAGTTTTAAAATCTGTAATGCACAAGTAAATAGTACCCGTTGTAGAGCAAATTTTGCTCTATAAAATTGGCTATAATAGCATGATGTACAATCATTTTTTTGGATCTTTTGAAAGAATCTACTGATAACTGTTGAATCTTACTCCAAACCATAATGAGGGAATCTCTTCAGATGTCTCCTTCCAATTTCAATGATTTCCTGTCTATAAATACTATATAGTCTTCTAATAAAAACTCTAAAGCAAGTTGGGTTCCTATTGAAATTTGACTAAACTACCGAATCATAATCTGAAAATTTGCTCATATAGAGATCTCAGCTAGGCTAGCTTCCATTAAAAAAAAATTTAGAATCTTTGAGCAAAGCCACCTCAATATATAGAGTTTTTAAGATATAGGTAGTTTTGCATGGATACTGTATATAAGATGCAGTTTTTGAAAGCATCATATGTTGAAGAGACATTACTCAGAACTTGGAGAATTTTTTTAACGAAGCTAGTCTAGTTGAGATCTCTATATGTGCAAAGTTTCAGATCGAAATTCGAAAATATGATTTTTCCAAAAACTTGAGATCGTAGAAAATTCTTCACGAGGGAGCGTTCCAAAATGTCCGATCGCTTTTTGATTGAGAGGGTATGGGTGTGGGTGTTCATCTTGACTTAATTCACACCAACACAACCACACCGACACCGACACTCACACCCACACCCACACCCACCCACTGCTTCAAATTAATTTAAACCAACGTAGAAGTATTCTTTTCTTTCTTTATGATCATGAATTTATTCGTTCAGATTTCGATTCAATTGATATAAGTGGAGCTGATTTCTTTGATGCTCGAATTGTAGATAATATATGTTATCTTGTTAATTTTTCTTGAACAAAATGCTTTTGCCCATCATATTGAACTTAATGGTGTCAATTTAGAATATGCTGATTTTATTCGATCACGAATGATCGGAGCTAAATATATCAATTCATGAATGAAACGTGTTAAATTTGTTGAAGCCAATTTAGCCGATACATTATTTGAAGAATCGAACATAGATAGATTTGAGCTTGACTATACTATTCTTGTTCGGTCGTATTTTACTAGACCACCGTGAAAAACAGTTTTCACGAAGATGGATTTATACGATAACACTCGAAGCAAAGAAAAAATTGTCATTTATACCTTTAATCAATGAGTGAATACAGTTTCTAACACACAATTTCAGTGAGAAACTGTGCGGTATCAATTTTAAACAGTTAATTATAGATAATGGAGAGAAAATCGGAGTGAGCAAATACACATTTTTCACTTGCACTTTTCATAAAATCCTTCACTTATTTTCTGAGAACGCTATTGAATTCCGTTATTCTAACATTTTAAAATATAATTATCTTCTTCAAAAGTTTATCTAAGAAAACTATAAAGTGTTATATGGCAAGAGCAAGTGAAGGGTGTGGGTGTGTTGCTGTGAAGTGTGGAATCTGTTTGTGCGTGTGGATGTCCTTTCCACCCTCACCTACACCCACACCCTCTCTGCAGTGTCAGTTATTCATCTGATACACCTCGTGAACCAAAAGCTGGTGGAACAATAACTGATGATGAGATTGATGAAATTTTCACTTAAGCTAAAGAACGTACGAAAGTCTATAGTGAACGAATGCCTACATTGTTCAAAGAGACATTACGTAGCAGTGTTGCTATTTTTAATGCCAAAGATATGATACCCTTTCGAAACCATAGTTCAGTCATTTTTATTGGTGACTCTCAACATGCCATGAGTCCATTTGCTGGTAATGGAGCAAACATGGCTATTATGGATGGTTATCAACTTGCAGATCAATTAGTTCATGCCAAAGACTTGAGTACAGCAATAAAATCTTATTATGATTTAAGTATTCCAAGATAAGTATTCCATGGTATTTTGATCTTAATTACAAACATCATCAGCAATAAAATTAATTATCATTGCATTTTTTTAAAGCTAATTTCTTTATTTATACTTGTGATATATTTTTCTCTAGTTTGAATAGATGAAAGTAAATAATTGAGTCATTTTTCAGTAGTAAAAAAACTTGAAAATTGATATTTTAATTGGATTCAGATTTTACAAGCATTCAAGTTTCTATGATCAAATAGACAACAAAGGTAAATTAAATGAGATTGATAATTGTTGATGTCATACACATGAATTGTATGAAGTGCCTTACAAATTATTGTTTAACATCTTGTTAACTGAGTAGTCTATAGAAACTTCAGATTTATGGGAATTTCGTGCAGAATAAAATTGTACCCATTAACTTGATCATGAAACTCGACTAAAAATAGTGAAATCTTTGTTTACAATTAATGCATAAAAATGAATGAGAGAATGAAATTTAATATGGCATGGAACGAAATTTTTAATGATCGACGCAATTGCTGTCATTATTTTTTTACTTTTTGTCGTATCTTCAATCTATTCTAGAAATAAGAAAATCGATACTTGTTATTTTCTGATGTGACTTTAATGAGAAGAGAATAAAGGATTTTTTTTGTTTCGATCTATATATACATATATAAATATACTAGATATAAAGAATATTTGACCATTTTCAACTGTTTTATTCTATTTGAGCTAACAGATTTTCTTCATAAAATCAGAAGCTTTCATTCATGTCTCATTCGTCTGGTCCAACGCATCCTTCAACTGAAGCCCATAATGCAACAAGTTATTCACACAAAAAAACTGTTGAACAATTCGCTGATGCCGTTAATGGAAATCATTTACATAATCTTGATAAATTTCTTGATGCTAATGTACAAAAAACTATCGATTCTCAAGTCGTTTATAAAGATTTAAAAGAAGCTCAAGATTATTACACAAAAGAACATGCAAATAATAAATCAGCTCATTGGAAAATTATTCATTTTCCCGATGGTGATCAAAAAGAAAATACAATTCGAGCTCGACTTACCTATGATAATAAAACATACAATACAACATATACATTTTCAACATCCGGAAAAATTCAACGCATCGATACTACGCTTGATGCGAACCAAAATACGACAAACATTCATCATTAAATTATCATCATTATCAGAACATTTAAAGACATTTTAATTATTTATTCAAGCTATTATTTCTATTTTTTTTTCTATTCTCGATGCACTCTATTCAGTATTTTATTTTTATTTTTTAGAATAAAAACATTGGCTATATAAAACAATTTTGATATCGACCTACGATAAATTGTAACCTGCAAAATTAGAAAATAGAAGATAATTTTCTAGAAAAATTCATATGAACTCATTTTCGTCTTATTCATATTTTCTCAAAATATGAATTTCAACAATATAGAAATTCCAAGTTAATATTCTAATTTAAAAATCATTGAAAACTTCATATGAATTGTCATAAAAAGTTATATTTGAATAAACATTTTCTAAATGTAGATATCTTTTATAATTTTCTATCTTTGACAGTAATCTGTTTTATTCGTCTGAGAGTTAGTTGAGTTACAATTTGAGAGACCTTTAGAATCGAGAAAAAATTTTTATGCACACATTACATAAAGGAAAACTATTTGGACATACTAAAACGCTGATATATGGGTGAGACAGACAAGCTCTAAAGCGACAATAGCACAATGTAAGATAAGGGTCGACAAACTGTAACAGACGTTGCTTGTTAAATTCTTGAGGAGTAGAAGTCTTTTCATTGCAAAACAAAAACAATCTGGTGTCAACACGCACGATTACACATGTTTCGCGAAACAAATTCATAATTAAATTTCAAGGCTTTTGTTAAAATGTTGACAAAATGAATTTCAACTTTATTCAGCTGCTTTCAGTTATCACGATTTTTCTTTCAAAATATCAACAAAACCTGTATAAACCAGTACTTACTTTACCATCCGTTGATTAAAAGTGAATCGGACTATATTGTATAGTTGAAACTTCCGTATGAATCACTGAGCACATACACATTTGACAGCCGGTACTGCGTTAATGACAAATATCGATATAATGTAACCTCTAAGCAATATTTAATAGGGCTCATCTACTCACACTATTTTTGTTGTAGATAGTCCGAAATGCCATGTGTCTTTAAGCAAGAGTATACATCTCATTTTTGCAGGTGCACTGTAAGACGGCTATGAACTTGTAAATTGAGGAGAAGCTCGAAGGGTTTAATCTATGAAATAAAACTTTTCTAGTTTCTCAATCGTATGAGAGAGAGAGAGATGATAGATATATGAATAATTGCAAAAAGAACTCTGCACCAATTAATCATTAGATTGCTTTCCAAATGGAATATTCTTTAGAAAGTATAATATTGTACATGAACAAGAATTATTAGTGTCCCCGAAAAATAGAAACCTCTGTAGTCATTTTTACAATAACTGAAGAAAAGAAAAACCTAAAGAGCTGCGTCTTTCACTGTTGCTTATCTCAATGAATATTTTATAAAATTCACCAATAAATACTCGAAACCTTTGCAATTTTAAGATTTCTTCACGGTGATTTTTAAGTTCCTTAAACACTTGGATGTAGAAACTGTACAAAAGATAATTCAAAAAGCCTCTAAAACTGCCCCAAAACTGATCTCTCTAACGCTTGTGATCGTCGAAGATTACTCATATTCCTGAAATTCATGAAAAATGACTTTGTTCAATATCAATAATCGAAAAATTACTCAGTAAAATGCACGATAGACAAGACCTTATCTTGTAGGAATCGATCTTATGAATGCAATGGATGCGCTCTATTCAAAAACAAAGCAGTCACAGTAGTCAACTGAGAATTTGCGAAAAAGAAAAATATAACTTTGCGAACTGCTATTGCATAAAGTATTACATATTTCAAAAAAAGACATATTTAGCTTCTTTGAAGTTGTACATCTAAAATTGAAAATTGTGTCTTATTTATGAGATTTGATTAAGGCATTGTATTTTTGATTTATCATTTCACAATAAAGGGTGGGTGTGAGAACTTGATTTACCACCCTTGAACTCCATAAACACACCTATCCACATCCGTGCCTATGCAAATATTAAGAATGCTCAACAACAAGAATATGCAGTGGAAATGACTCGTCTCTTACGTGGTGATGTGCAATTAGCTACTGGTTATTCGGAGCCTACTCGTGAAATGGATGCCGTAATAAAACCTTCAAGCTTGAAACCAATTCAAATCGGTGGTGAACAAAGAGGTATGAATTCATATATTTTGAATGACAAATATACACTTCGTCTATCGAGTTCCATTCGTTTACCATGCATTGATATTGTTGCCAAATATCAGTTCTATTACAAAGCATTGACAAGCATTAGTACAGGAATGTATTAAGGTATCTTTGAAAGAAATTATGATATAACACCTGATCATTTCATGCCCATCGGTATTATTACTGTTCGTGACAACCAAGTACTTGTTGGTCAAGATAACGATGTTCGTTATTTGATAAAAAGCAATTTGACGTCAAAAAGTGATGACGAGGCACCAGTATTATTGGAGACTTTTGAAATCGACGTTCAAGTTAAAAATTTTAAAAACAAAATGTCAATGCTCAACTTGTATTACAAGGAGATGTTCAAATAACTCTTCTTGATGCAGCGTGTAAGTCTGTTATTGTTCAAGGAAATCAACTCTACTTGCCGGTCCAACTCGAACAAAGCGAGAATCATCAGTGCAAGCTCAAGGTTACAGTAAGATTGAATTAAGTAGATCAATGAACACACTCAATAAAATTAGAACATTTGAAAATGTAGTTATAGTTTGTTTGATTAAATGATTAAGGGTACCCCTCCCCTCTCCGGTGTATCTCGAGAACGGCTCATGAGAAATTTTTGAAACTTTCAGGACAGATAGATCTTGATGAGTAGAGAAAAAGTTGTCATAGACTCAAAGTTGTCGGATGTTGTCTTCTATGAGATATCAGGGTCAGAATGGCTAAAAATGACCCCCATTTTTCGCCCCCCGTTCTCCGAGATACTACGTCCGATCGACCTGAAATTTTTTTACAGATACTAGACACTATTTGGGATGGGTACTTTTTTTGGTTTCCTTATATCTTTTGTTTTTCGGAAAAAAAGTCAAAATACCAGAGACACCCTAAAAAAGCTTGCTTTTTACTATCACAAATTTTGTAACAGCTGCCAAAAATCACCAGAGCAATATTTTTTGAAATTAAAAAAGTACCCACCTGAAACAGTGTCTAGTATATGTGAAAAAAATTTCAGCTCGATATCTCTTACCATGCCGGAGAAACGGGGGCGAAACAGTACTTTTTCTGCTAAAAATTTGATTTTGAGAAAAACGCAAAAAAATATACAATTTTAGCTATTTTCGTTATGTAAACTTGATTTCTTCTCGAATTTTTTAATCTTTAAAGGCATTTGTTGGGTTTCAAAATATAGTCAATAGATAGACACTACTTGAAATTATACAATGGACACAAAAAAACAAAAATTTTGGGCGAGGAAAGGGGGGTACCCTTAAGTCAACGAAATAAAATTATGTGTGAAAGACTGCAATCAGCAAGTCATTCACTAAAATTTTCAGCATTGTCGCTACTAGACCAAAACAGAAAAATGACAAGTAATTGGATTTCGAAAATTTTTCCTTTTGTTTCATTAATTATTCTTCAAACTGAAGATAGTCAAGACAAAGTCACAGATGTTAGGATCTAGGTGCGAGTAGATGCGTGTGGGTCTTCTCTTCAGTCACACCTATACTCTTATTTTATCGAGAAAGAAGATTTTCGCTGATTAATGTTTACTCAAGCAAAACAAGTAAATTCATTTGTCGAAAATGATAAATATTGGTTGAGGGTGTGGGTGTCGGTGTCAATGTGCGGATATGGGTGAGAATGCCCGTCATCTCTTCACCCACATCCATATCTACACCCTCATTGAATAATATCGACATTGTTTTTATAACACAGTACTTTAGCGGACGTTTACTGTAGAAACATCGATAATTTCGATCAAAATCGATCAAATAGCAGTGAAAAAAGTAAGACATTGTGTTTCAATAATAATGTGATTGGGCACATCTCAAGTGACAAGTCTAGTATTCCATACTATTTGGTGTCATTTTGAAGATCTACCTATCCTCTGGCTATGTTGAAAAAAATCAGAAACAGGTATTTTGGTGTTCTCAAAATATTGTTCAAACAATACTCGAAATTAGTCAGATTTTCATGGATTTATATCAAGATCTGGTCACTGTTTCGGTTACAGTCGAATTCGCTAGCTTGATGATCTCAATATTTAATATCATTTTTAGAAGGCCTATCTGTCCTAGCTATACTGAAGAAGTTCTGAACTCTCAGTCGACATGAGACAGATAGGATGAGTTTGTGTTTTCTTGGAACCGAACCGGTCCCATTTTTGACGTAGAACATGTGCGCAGGTGAGTTTTCATGGAGTCATGTATTATAGAAAAAAAGCACAAAAACACATGATGAAGCAGAAGCAAAACTTCCGATGATGTGTTATCGAAATGCATCCAAAATAGTACGAAAATGTTCGTCATACTGAGACCTATCGTTCATAGTCTGTTCCTGAACGACAGATTGAAAAGGCAGTGGGCCGATTTGTAGTCTTATGCGCCGTCATCCTTTACACAAGTTACTTAGAGGTGTATTCCCTCGACTGAAGGGAAGGTCATATGAAATAAAATAAGTTTGTGGCCGTCGATGCGCAATGAGATGCACGTGTTTAGTCACGTGTCTGGATCTACTAGCTTAATTAACAACGTTTGGCCTAAGGTAATCGGGTTCGGGGAATCCAAATCTATGATTAGTTTTTCAAAATTCTGAACTAGTTTTTTTCGGCCAAGGAAAGGGGTTTTTAGAGAAAATAATATTTTTTTATAAGGCTTAACCGAACGTGATCGGGGTCGGAGAATCCGAATCTATCATCAATTTTTCAACATCTTCAGTTCTGTTTTTACGGGCAATGATAGGATTTTTCGAGAAAATAACGATGTTTCATAAAAGTTGACAAAAGTAAATCAGGGGCCGGAAATTTAAATCTTTAGTCGATTTCTGAAAATTTCCGGGCTACACGTTTATAATCAGTGAGAGCTAGGTTTTCTAGGGAAGCAATGATTTTTCGCTGGACTGAACATCGAGTAGTATGAAATAAAATAAGTTTGTGATGTGGCAGTCATTGGGAGTGTAACGTATTCAGACGTGTTAGCGTGATTACAGACTCGATAATCTGAGTAACAGGAAATGTATATGAATTTTTTCAAGGTGTGGATGGGAGACAGAACAAAATCAACACACCCACTCACGTACCTATATCCAGTCCGCACACCAACCCTCCAAAGTACCACTGATACCGAAATTCAAGTTTTAGTCGATTCAACATTATCAGTATCTAAGTCTACTTGCATTGCAACTTTTCGGTCTTAGTATTTTATTATTCACAGTTGTCTGAGCAGAAGTTCTGATTCATAGAATTTCCCACCACTATGACTTGAAGAAGATAATATAATCAGGTATATGAAAATGAGGTCACATCTTTATGGTTAATAGAGAATAACCATCTATTGCTTAAGTGCGTTCAAATAATGGGGCGACTAGCCGTGAGTGGTGCTCCAGAGGGGTGCCGACGAATGACTACTCGCTCTTATTACAAGTTTATTGTAGATTCGCTTCAGCAATGATCTACAATAAAACCTAGGTTGTTTTTAGAGAATACTACACTAAGATTCTCTTCATGAGGAATTTCAGTAAACTTCTGATTGGCTAGCTAGAGAATGTAATTAAAGATATAAGGAATAGTTCACAACAAAGTTTCGGCTTTAGAAATTCTCATCGAGAATTTTCGTGTTAGAAATCTAGTGATTTTTCGAACTAAGTGAAGTCTAGAATCAGGTAGGGTTTTAATCAAAGAGGATCATCTTATGCCGAAGTAGAATTCAGAGTGGTAGCGGCTAGCCGCGATTAAATGTCTACGGTCTAGATTTGGTCAATTTCAATAGGAACTAGAACTGGCAACAAATCTAAGAAGTATTTTCAAATAAAGTTTGAGAGCAGTTGTGCTGCACGTGCACAGTATCTGCATAGAAAATTTGACGGAAAATATCACGCAAACAATTCAGATTCGCTCCATTCGAAGTAGATTTGAATCAAATAAAATGAGTTTTTCCGCTGTTATGTATTCTTGTCTGTGTGCTTTCAAATGCCTAAATTTATTCAAATGTATTGATATTAACTGTGTAATCCGATGGCTACTTTAATTGAGGGCGTCACTTAAGTGATTTAATCTGACTACAGGTCTGATAAAATATAATTTATTTTAATCTAGCAGCCTAGCTAAACTCGTATTTTGGTAACCAATGCTAGCAAATGGCATTGTCAGTTGATGTGCTAGTAACTATATGGACCTTTGTTTAGAGTTCTTAATGTGCATGGTGCGTTTCCACGCTAGTGTCGCGGACGTGTTTTCTATTGTGATCCTCTCAGTTTATTGAAGATAATCTCTTTTCTCGAAGCATGTTGATACTGCTGCCTTAGCGTGGCTCATATAGACTTCCGTTGGGTATTATTTTGTGTGCGTCCATTTGGTTGGATGAATTTATGACAAAATGTGTCACACGGACATGCATAGCATTGAGTACAACGAGACTGATGCGCATATAAATATCCACACTCACACGCAACCTTGCTCAAACGATAGATACTAGTTTTTTAGCGCTGTAAAGCAATATATAATACTAAAATAGTAAAATATTCAGTCGAGGGTCAAGCGAGTCACACAGAAGAGTGTTATTTGTACTTTTTCTAATGATGTTATTTTTATCAACTCTATACGACATCGAAAATTTCGAACAAGTTAATATCAGATATGTCTGGATCAGAGGAACTATTCGGAACACTTTTTTGATTACGCTGTCGTCGTGGATGTCTCTCTTTCTTCCTCTTCCATCGTACAGTATATCCCAATGCTTGTTGTCTTAAAAATAAATTTTCACTTTGTCTCATTTGTCGAAGAAGATTTTGACATTGCTCTCGATCAACACCTGATCGATTGAATACATGAATTTTAAGTAAATCAAAAACAAATAATCCTTGATCTTTTTCTTTGATAAACCATTGAGCTAAATCAAGTTTTTCATTAACATTTAATTGTTCTATAAATGAACGAGAATGTTTATTTGAGATAACTTTTGCTAATCGTATTAAAACGCTTTCAAAATAATTTTCAGATAAATTTTCTTGAAATAATATTAACATTGATTCAAGATCATCTCTATTTTGAGCTATTTTAATTAATAATGTGCCAATAAGAAAAGCAAATGTTTTATCAAATTGAAGTAGAATTGGTGCAAGAGAACGAAAAGAAAGTTTTTTCTCATTATCAAATTGGTTAATATGATTAATAAGAATAGTTAAAATATGATGAATACGATGATAAACTGGTAAATCATGTTGTTTATCAACAGCATTTTCTTTCGAATCAATGCCTTCTCGACAAGCCATCAGGTTTTTAATAATATCAACAATTGCATCTGATGATGATCTATGGAAAAAAAAGTAATTTTGTTTTTTTACTAAAATAAATTTTACTTCAACTTACATTTTTTGCCGCTTGTAAGATAAAATTATTTGGGAAAAAGCGTTTTCCCATAAGGTATTTGCATCTTTATCAAACTGAATACATAATTGTTTACTTTTTTCAATTAATTTCTGTGTGTCACAATGCTCATAATCAATATTTGACCAAGCCCATAAACGTGCTTCTAATAATGTTGGATGGTCTAATATTTTAAATTGAATTCTATTAATAAACGTTTGAAAAATGTTATCAGGAGAATTTATTAATCGAGATAATGGCCAACGAGAAGTTCCTCGATGAGCTGAAAATAACGATTGAACAACTGGAAGATAATTATCATCTGCTGCTTCTTCCAAAATTTTCCACACTACTGTTTTCTCATCATTTGAATGTAATTTATCAATAAAATTCAGTAGTGTCAAAATAAGACAAGCACGAACATCTGGATGAGGTCGACTATCCCATAAAGGTTTTATAACAGAATTTATCAAACTAGAATCAGATGCATATTCGTTTAATAAACGAAGAATTTCTTTGTTTGCTGTTATACCTATTAAATATATCAAGAAAAGTTGTTAGCATAATCTATTTTGGAATAAAAATGTGGAACTCGGCATACGAGTTTATATTCATAGACCCAGCCTTTTCTGGTCGCATTCTTGGTAGAATAAGAAAACTTTGGTCTACCCAAAAAAAAAAAACTTATCAACTCTCGTTTAGTCTATTATGTCCTTCTTTCCCAATGTTGGCCTAGACATGAACAGGAACAGTATTTTTTATTTTGATTCCAATTCGGTTCTGGTAGAAACGAACTCGTGACCAAGAAGATGCTAATTATGATATAGTGCAATACGTGTCAAAAGACCCTCATATCAGTACGACACGGAAAATCAATACTAAAAAGTTCGTGCTAGGAATAGAAATAGAAATCTGTAAGTTCCCATTCTAGTAAAGAAAAAATTTGGTCTCAAGATCACTTTGTCGATCCGTACCCCAGCGTGAATAATGTGTCAAACTTTTTTAAACATTCTAAGACGATTAATTTTTGTGTCAACACAAGTGACATGGGGCGCATCTAATTTTCTCATTGTAAAATTCAATCGTCTTTTATCATACGTTGGTTACGATCCGTAAAGTAGAGTGAATCGAAATTTCTTTCTCTGTGCTTCCGCATTCCTTTTGAATCGAGTTGTAAAAAAAGACAAGATTATATTCGAGAATTATTTGATTTACCAAGTTGTTGAAATTGTTCATCACCAACTAATTCAAGATAATGTTTTAAAAATATTTCTTCAGGTAATCTACGTAAAATGGTTAGCATAGCATCACTAATATATTTAGCATTTGATGCATTTAATTTTATTTTTAAGAAATGAAATTGTTTAAGTAATTCTTGAGGAGTTAAATCAAAAGTAATTGGTAAACATATAATAATAGGATCAAGCGGTTCAACATCTGCACTAATATTACTCTTTAATGATAAAGAAGATTTTTGCTTTTCATCAAACCATTGAAGAGATTCATTATATGTATGTGTTAAATGATGAAGAACACGTAATGCTTTTAATTTCTTTGGATTAGTCACTTCTTGATCCTAGAAAAGAAAACAATTTTTAATTTCTTTTTGTTTTTATATTGAAATATATGAACCTGAAGAAAATCTTGTAAAATAATCTTTGTAATATGTTCTTGTTGTTTTCCAGTTAAGTAATGAAAAGAACATTTTAAAATATTAATACTCAATCCTGGTAATTTCATATTCTTTGTTTTAGATTGCAAATTTGTTGCGAGTTTAGTTTCTTCATTTGATAGTTTCTCAAATGTAACACATTTATTATCTTCAATTAATTTATCTATTAATTGTCGATGTTGTTGAGAACGTAAAGCAATATATTGAACGATTTCATTAATAAAAAATATTTTATCTATTTTATTAATTAATTGATTAATACGTTCAAACTGTGTTGAACGTTTTTTTAAAAATACTGAAATGATTGAATTGTGTGTATCAATTTGAAATGCTGTTTGAAGTTTTGTTGATGAAGGAAGATAATCAATAAAAAATGAATTAATAAATGAATCAATTTGTGGTAAACACCACGATTTCGGCAAATAAGAACTTATTGAATCATTTAATTCATCCAACATACCTTTCGAGAGAAATTTCGAAAATACATCAGAGATGAGAATATTCGCTATAAGGTTACGTGCTCTGGGATATGATTCAGATAATGATTGAATGTGAAGTTTAAGACTATCTTTCGTTGAAAAGCATCTAAAGGGAAAATAAAACAAAAATATATAAGGAATTCGTTTGGACTGAATAATCATCAATGTTGTATAAAATATATGTTGAAACAAATTCATGAAGTTTTGCCAAGGGATGAATAGCAGAATCCCAGAATTCTAAAGAATTCGGAATGGAGGATTTTCTTAAATTCTGTACTTTATCACTTGAATTTTTCCCACAGAAAAATCATGACGAAAAACATTAAAAAAAAATAAATTCATGAAAATCGTTAATATCAAATGAACTATCTTTCTTGTATCGAACATATTGAGACGAAAACTGTCTCCTATATTTATCCCAGAAAGATTTTCTTACCGTTTGATGATTTTACAAGCAAATATTTGAATTTGCTCTCTTCGTTCTTTATTTGGATGGTATTCAACACGTTGAAGTAATAGTAATCCATAATTAATAATAATTTGTAGAGTATTTGTAGATTGTTGGAGATGATTAAGAGCAATTTCAATAATGGCTTCAATTGTTTCGAAATTATTTGATAAAATTTTAAGTTGAAATCGATTATTATATTCTGATAAACTATGTAGAAAAGTTTCAATAATAGTAAGTCGTTCATTAGTAAATTGTTTTTGAATCCATTGAAGAATATTTTTAACTTGTTCGTCGTTTGTTGAAAAAGCACATTGAAGAAAAAGAATATAATTTTGTTCACGTTGATGTACATTTGAGCTAGTTTGGTTAAATAAAGTTAATAATTGATCAAAAATATCTTGTGTCATTAATTGATAACGAATTAATGATAAACGTTGTTTTACAGAAACAGTTTTATTTGTTTCATATTGAGATATTAAATGAAGAGAAAGTGGTGTAGTTATTTCCGCATATTCTTCGAACAACTTAAGAGTTGTTTCATTTCCTTCTTTCAATAATTTCTCTATAAATAATTCTTTTCCAATACGTTCATTAATAACAATATCAAATAACCATTTTCGTTGTTTTCGACTACTATAAAGACCTAAATGTTGATTGCTATTTTTTAACATATATTGAAGAAGACATATCGTATGATTTGTTGACCATTTACATGTATCATATAAAGCAAAAAATAGACGAATATAATGGTCAAGAGAAAACGAACGAGGAAATATAAATGCATCCACATCAGATCCTTCAGTATCCCAAAACGTTTGATATTTAATTGTGCCTAAAGATACGTATATAATGAGATGTTCCAGAAGTTGTGAAACTATTTTAAAATTCATCGTTCTTGCTTTTAGTTAAAGCAGACTCATTACAAATTTGGCAAATTATTTTTCTTACTTACGAAGGGACGGTACAATGATATTCTCTATATATCTTGTGATAGATGGAAAAATCAGTAAAATGGTGATAATCATCGAAGAAAGTTCCATCAGCCCAAACCCTCTTAAGATTATTCTTAGAATACTCTCCTACCCCCTCCCCTCCCCCAACACATGGACATAATATTATTGAAAACAGTGTGGATCAGTTGAGAACTTTCTCTCGTAAGTACGTACAATAATTTGCCAAAATTGTAAAGAGTTGGCTTTTGCTAAAAGCAAGATTCATATAAGAAAAATAACCAAATAAATAAAATAAAACCTGGCTGATCTGATGCTACAATTGTAATTAATTCAATCATTTCATCTGGTACTTTCTTAAAAAAGTATTTTTGTTTTGATTGAATAAAATTTGGTAAAAATCTTTTGTGTTTTTCTAATTGATTAATATATTCAATTGTTAAACGGAGTATTGCTTTAGCTTCTTTTTTTGCAAGTAACGATAATAATACATCATTTTCTTGAAAATAATTTGAAAATGTTCCACTATTTTTTTTCTTTTCATTTAAATCACATTGAATTAAATGAATAACAATAAGAGGTTGATAGTAAATCAATTTCGAACGAAATAAAGATGATGAATCAATTTGTTCTAAACGTTCAATTGACCATTGTGATAAAAGATTTAATATTTGATCTTTTGAACAAAATGGTACTAAATGAGCATCAAGATTATATTGATCATGACGACATGATTCAGTTAAACGACATACAAGATTATAAAAAAATGCTGAAGATTTTTTTAAATAATCAATTTGATGTAGATTTTCAAATATTTGATTTTTAAAACTAGAAAAAAATTGAAAAGAATGTTTTTAATTTAATTATTTTTAATGATAAACTTACCATCGAGCAATATTTTTATCGTTCATTGTTTCAACAATAAATTCATAAATTTGCTTTTCATCACGTTGAATTTTAAGCCAACCTTTCGCAGCAATAGTTCGTTGTCTTATTGGTAATGAATCTGTTTTGGATATTTCTAATAAATTCTTTTCATTTTTTGTTAATTTTGATAAAAATACTAACATTTGTAAATCATCATAAGATGATGATTGCTTTAAATATTTTTCTATTTCAGTTTTATCCCGTGACGATATAACATATTTGAGACGATCTTTCCATGTGCCCTCAATTTTTAATAATTCGTATTTGTGAATTGAGGACATTTTTGGAAAAGAAAAATCTGTATTGATTTGCAAGCAAAAGATGTTTTTTTTTTATATATGCAGAAAAAACATCATGATGCAATTATATATATAAGGAGAATAATATTGACATTGTCAAGGCTTCATCGTTCTTTTCTCGTAAACAGTAATGATGAATAACACATGCTTTGTTCTTTCGCAATCCTTTGAAATGCTTTTTTTTCAAATGTATAGGAAAATTTATCGCTGACAAAGAAATTGATCAAAATATTGTGTGTTGGCCTCCACTTCACCTACATCCACACATGTAACGTCGACTTCAGCACAATCTCTATAACACGGATAGTAGAGAGGTGTTGGTCCAAAAAGAGTTGAATATACAAGTAAAGTAGTTTCAAAATGGTCGCTTGGTGGACGATCAATAGTTGGAAGCAAGGATTGTCATGGGTGAGCTTGACATTCTCATCTTTCTCATTAATTCTTTGAATCCTCATACCCATAATGCCGATGTCGAAGCACTTGTTCGATTAGTTCAAGTTTAGAACCAAGAAAGAAATAGCAGAGACTTTAGTCTTGAAGTCTCATGAAGTGTTGAAGTCTATTGTTTCTTACTCGTGTGCAACATCCTTTGTGCAACGAATCCCACTTCCATTGATTTGATAATCACTCTGAGAATGATGAGCGAATCTTGCATACGACAAGTTCTATTAGCTGTATACTCAAAAACGAAAGGAAGCACTTAACTTTAATGGCAACAATTCAATCATCAATTTCATCGGTAAACGGTACAAATGAACGGATCTATGATATTTTTTCTCAGCACTTTTTGTTCTGCATATGTTTTCATACTATGTGCATTGAATCTTGCAAAAATATAGAACGAAGAGATTTCATTGAAAAAAAGAACTGGTCACTTCATTACGACAAATTGATAGACAAAGAATGATTTTTAAACATGTTCATAATTGTCCACCTGTATGAATCGTACGGAACTAACATGTAACAGTAGTGTCTTGCAAAAACATATGTGCAACCTTTTCGCCAATTCCATATGCAGGAGCCTGTGTATGCTCATTGTTTATCAAAGGCAGAATGGATACATTTGCCACTCGCAAACCCTCAACGTTTCGCACATGAAGTCGATGATTTACTACCCCCATAGGATCAGTGTCAGGTGCCATTTTACATGTACCACATGGATGAAAACAGGTGGTGGCAAAGGATTGTACATGCTTTTTCTAACCAGCCAAATCCATTGGATGGGATATTGTTTTCGGTCATGGGCCAACAATTATATTTTTTGTTCCTCGACCTTTCATTAACACTTCATGCCCGATTCGACAACCTTCAGCAAGTACAGCTACATCGAGACCATTTTCAAGATAGGCATGATCGATGATTGGTTTGCTTGTTGTGTCCTTGGACGAGAGTCGTACGGTACCTCTTGCTTGTGGCTCGAATAGAAGAGTAAATACTGCAATGACTCCTTCGCCTTCTACGGGATTGTGTGGCAGCTCATCTACAAAAGTCGATAGACTCTTATTCACTGAACTTTATTAAATCATTATATTCAGAGAGATCTAAACTGCATGGTAAAATATTGTGAAACATTTAAGGTTTGCACAGTTCAGAATAGACACTCAAACCGTCTGAAGATAAGTGACGTTTTGCTAAATACGAAAAACTACAGAATCGACTTTTTCAGTCCCTACATTCCCGAAATGAATGCCATTGTGAAATTTAATCTCCTTTCGGATGAAGTACTATGAATTATCAACTTTTTAGATATATGTCCAATTGTGATTACAGTACTGGCCGAGAACTATCACTTAATTGTCGTTAACGATGTAATAAAACTAAATTCATAGTAATTGTTCTATATTGGACTACGTAGGTAGGAGAACATTTATTGTACAATGTAATGAAGCTTGTTATTCATTCTGCTGTACTTTGTCCGAAATAGGAGGATCTGGCCAATGTCCATCATTTTTCATCTGATTAAAGTAACAGAGAGTGGAAATGGATAATTCTTCCCGAATCATTATTAATCTTGGCGTTTTATTTTATATATCTTGTGGATTTCTAGTGATCACTTTATTGTGATTTGTCTGAAGTGCATTTATTTTGAGCTTGATCTTTCTATCTAGTCAACATTGAACAAGACTTTTCTAGAGATTGCCTCAGAATACTATTCTTTTAAAAGTTTTCTTTTATATTGTGTTTTACTGACCTGGTTGTGGAAAGCTGGGAATATAAACGTACAATTCTTTAGTCCACAGCTCGATATGAGGTTGATTTGACTATTGTCCAGTCGGATCGTACTCTAATGGCTGAACCTTTTGCTTCTTGAACTTTGCAGCTTCCCACACAGGATTCCTGTCATTCTTTGATTGATAATGCAAGAGTGTCTGGGTGATAGTAGATGAATCGGTCAAGCGTGATATTTGAATCATTTACTTGATAAGATGTATAGACCTTAATGATAACATGAAGTATTGCATAGTTAAACTGAGAAATTCTATACCATCACATGATCTTGAAGATTGCTTCCTACACCTTGCAAATCGACTTTACAACCAATGCCCATTTCGACTAGATGTTCTGCTGATCCAATACCGGAATGTATTAAGATCATCGGAGAATTATAAGCACTAAATAAAAGTGGTCTCGCAACACGAACAGGATTTGATTGTCTGATTGTTCGTGAATATTACTCGCTTTTTATAAAGGAGTCAAAAGACTGAGAGCATCACTGTTTATCGCTTTTACTGAAAGAGTCCTTGAAACTGATTCATTTTTATGCTGAATACCTCCTCGGAAAAGATTGCTAATCTCACAATGCTAACAATTTTCTTTGTAATGTACGAAATTGACCTCGAATCGGAATCGAGTCGCATGTCTATACAGCATACCCAGCACTTAGGATAATTTCTTTTCTTGCTTTCATAAATATCGGTTGACTATTTGCATCGTAATGCGCTTCCACACCGACTGCTTTGTAATCAAGTTTTTCTTTGTTGTTTATATTGTTATTTTCCAGAATGATCCGGTCGACATAGACACCTGTTCGAACTCTAAGGTTTGTTTTCTCGTATTGATGAAGAAAATCTGCACTTACACTTCGAATACCCTTGGAAGCTGTGCGTACAGGATATCCGACACCTAAACAATTCTTAGATGAGTTTCAAAGAAAAAAATGAACGTTAGAAACCTTCATAGTCTCCCTGAACAAACATATCTGGTTTGTACTCGAAGCCACTATCAATAAATGATTCAAAAATTTTGCCAGAGACGAGCGCAGGAGGATACGGCTCGGTATGCAGTGGTCCACTAGAACCTCCACCAAGAAAACGAGCACGTGGAGCGTTTATAATACGATTGTTGTAACCTTTCTGAGCAATAATATCATAGTTCCAGTCATGCGACTTTTCCTTATTTGAAACCCAATTACCCAGTATACGACTATTGGCGACTTCTTCATAACTGTCACAAAAGATTATTCGTTCTAGATTACAAAATTAGTATACACGTGAACAAGCCTCGGACCAGCCTCGAGAAGATACACACTAGAGTTTGTATCTCCTTCTGCCAAACGTCGCGCTGCAACCGCACCACTTGTACCCCCACCAATGACCACGTAGTCGTAAGTAAAAATCTTCTCATTCGTGTGAGCCATTCTAAAAAATGGATTACAAAATCAATTTATTAATCTTATGATCCCAACTACTGTGAACGTATATATCAAAGAAATCTTTTAGCTCACTTAAGATATAAATTCGAAAAAATGCTCAGCAGCTTCTAAAAGAACTCCATAAAAGTAAATGTCAGTTGCATAGTGAAAATCTTGAGTTTTCGTTTCAACTATTCTATAGATCTTTTAAGGATTCTATCAGGGATTGTTATTTTTTTTCTGGAGATATGACGGAAGAATTTGGAGTACAAACACTCAATCTTTCCGGAAAGGTTGCTTCAAGCGTTTGAGTTTCAGCTTTGATCTTTGTTGAAAGAGGATAGGAATTTATTTTGCCATAGACAAAACTGAGTGGAGAAATTAAATTTAAACAATCATTATGTATTTCTGGTACTAATCCTT
The DNA here is from genome assembly GCA_905329745.1 of Rotaria sp. Silwood2. NCBI lineage: Eukaryota > Metazoa > Rotifera > Eurotatoria > Philodinida > Philodinidae > Rotaria > Rotaria sp. Silwood2. The sequence continues at coordinate 26,888 of CAJNSZ010000507.1, forward strand.
TTCTCCTATTGATTGCCATCCTTTCTCTCAAAGAAGAACTTCATTTGAAATCCAAATGATAGCACAAATTTTTTGCAAGCAAACATACCGTAGCTTAAAATAACGTCGTTCTATTTCTATTTAGCGTGTAAATGTGTGTCGTCCCTATCATTTATAACAATAGTATACAAGGATGTTCNACAATTTTTCACTTAGTATTGAAGTTTGTTTTTTGTTTCTGTACTTCATATTCAAAAATCCTCCATTTCAAACATGTGTATACATATAGTACTCGAGCTGTACTATCTGAAGAAAAAAAGACAATTGAATCCATGTCGTATAGTTTTGAAACGCGAGCCAAAACAAAAAAGTGGTACAATACTTTTGGGGCGAACAGTAGACAAGACAACATAAGGCAATGAGTTCTAATAGTAGAAGGAGTAGAAATAAAATAAAACAAATAACCGCATATAGATAACAATATAAAGACAAAAAGTGTAGAATAATCGGCACCTAGGAAAACAGAAAGCAATCGTAGGTTAAAAAATAACAGTAAAAAGATGGCAAATGTTGAAGAGTCAACAACTAGAAGCGAAAGAAATGAACGTATGAAATCGTATGAAAATGAAAGTAAAAAGAGAAATAAAGAAGAACTAATGACTAGAAAAAAGATAAAATTGAATAATCGATAACTAAAAAGACAGAAGCTGAATTGTTAATGACTAGAAACAAAAAAGATATATAGAGTAAAAACCAATGAAGATGAAACCGAAAAGCAGATATATAAAATAATCAATGAATAGGAATAAGAATATGACGAAAACTCACTTAGCTAAGAAAAAGATAAGACAAAAGTATAGAGCATTCATTGGAGAGAAACAAAAGAAATAGTCATTTAAAAGCTAAAACGAACTAAAAAAAGGATCCCAGGGCGAAGAATCCGACAGTCGGATCCGATCGGAATCTCTAGACAATCCGACAACTTCCGACAGGATCCTATCGGAAGTTGTCGGATTCCTTGTTACGGTAATCCGATCGGAAGTTGTCGGATGTCGGATCCAACGATTTCCGACAGTCGGATCCGATAGTTGGGAAATGTTGGATACTCTCGGAATCCCATGGAAACCTGTTGAATGTACATCTGAACGTTAGATATCATTCGATCCCCCTCTCCTACTTCCTCCCTCCACTACATGGAACTGCATATTAATAGTTTTAATCTAGTTTATTTTAAATTTTTATTTAATGCAAAATAAAATGAAATAAAAAAATTACAATAAAATACCAAAAAATAAAAATTAAACAAAAAAATTAAAACTAAATAAATATAAGAAAAAAATTGCAATAAAATAGCAAAGAATAAAATAAAATAAATAGAATAAAAAAAATTACAATAAAATAGCAAAAAATAAAAATAAATAAAACAAAGAAAATTACACTAAAATAGAAAAAAATTAAAACTAAATAAAACAAAAAAATTAAAATAAATAAATAATTTCTACTTACTGCTCATAAAATTGATGCCGTAACATAAGCCGAAACAAAATGAACTAAAATAAAAAACTAAAATAGAAATACACTCCTTTATTCATCACATCTATACACCGGTTGGTGTAATTTATACAAACGGTACAGCATGTGGGTGAGAGCGCTGTGATTCAAGTAAAGAAGAGCCGATTAAAAATAAAGTACAATAAAAATAAAATAAAATAAAATAAAATTTAATTTAAATAAAATAAAATAAAATTTAATTTAAATAAAATAAAATAAAATAATATAAAAATTAATTTAATTTAATTTAAATAAAATAAAATAAAATAAGAAAAAATAAAAATATAATAAATAAAATAAACTATTTATAGATAGCTTTATACCAACGGATTTCGTCGGATCCGACAAATTCCCATTGCCGGATATCATCGGATCCTATTGTCGGATGTCGTCGGATCCTATTGTCGGAATCCGACATCCGAAATCGTCGGAAACTAATGGATAACGATGGTTTCCGACAGTCGGAAACTGTCGGATAGTTTCGGATCCGATAGGATCCGACAGGGTGATTTCGACCTGGGATAAGAAGAAAAGAATAGTCTATGACTAGGAATAAAAAGAAAAAAAACCAGCCGAAAAGGAAAGAACCGAAGAATTTGGAATACCACTGACCAAAAATAGAGGGATATGTAGAACAATAGATTACTAAGAATAAAAAACAAATACTCACTCAAAAAAGTAGATCACTCAACGATGAAAATAAAAAATAAACATTCGCTTGAAAATGAATAAAAGGAAAATTCGAAAGGCCTAGCGTTAAATTAAAGTTACCCTTTTCCCCATCTATTTATTTATTTACTTATTTACTTTCTTGTACTGTTCTTTCTTTGTATATTTTTTTATTTCTATCTTCTCTTTCTTTTTTCTCTTTAAATAAACTAAATACAAGAAAAGGAAAACAAAGCAAATAAAATAAATAAAAATTAAATCACTTGAAAAATACATGTTGATTTGCCAAATTAAAAGAATGTTTTAAATATTGTCATTTTTTTGTTGAGCCTGGCCACCGATATATTTAATACAATCTCACTGTTACAGAAAACTTGCACTGATGATTTTCGCCTTGTTCGAGTTGGACTGGCAAGTAGAGTTGGTTTCCTTGGACACGAACAGCCTTGCATGTTGTATCAAGAAGCATTATTTGAATACCGCCTTGGAACACAAGCTGAGCATCGACATGTTTGTCCTTAAAGTTCTTAACTTCAACATCGATTTCATAAGTCTCCAATGGTACTGGTGCCGTGTTATCAGTCTTTGATGTTAAATTACCTTTGATGAAATAGCGAACATCATTATCTTGACCAACGGTAAATGTTTGCGTGTAATTTCCTGGAATATCTGGCAACATCGCTTGACCAACAAGTACTTGATTGTCACGAATAGTAATAATACCAGCGGGCATGAAATGATCAGGTGTTATTTCGTAAGTTCTTGCAAAGATACCTTGATACATTCCTGTGTAGATGCTTGTCCATGCTTTGTAATAGAATTGATATTTAACAGCAATATCAATAAATGGTACACGAATGGAACTTAATGGATGAAGTGTATATTTGTCTTTCAAGATATACGAATACACACCTTTTTGTTCACCACCAGCTTGAATTGGTTTCCCGTTCATAGAAGACTTATCAGCATCCAATCCAGGAGAAGGAGCCGGAGAATTGGTAGCTAATTGCACATCCCCACCTAACAGATGAGTCATGTCCACGGTATATTCTCGTTGTTGATCATTCTTGATATTTGCATAGGCATGAAGTTCGTAATCTAGAATAGAATGACGTATTCCATAGAAGAAAATTTAAATTAAAAAGAAAAAGAAGTCGATTTACCATTGGCACCCGTCAACAACAGGTCATAACTAGCTGTCCAGGTGATTCCTCTCACTAAATATGATAATATTCCGTTACGTTCTGTTTTTGCAGTTTTAAATTGAAGCGATAATGTTATTTTATTCTCTGTTGACTGGACCGATATATATTCGATTGAACCTTTATCAGCATAAAAATATGTTCCTGTTTGCAAATTTTGGAGTAACATCGAATTGGGATCGACAATTTTTGCATTAATAGTTTCACATGCACACACTGTGAATCGTCGTACTGTTACTTTGGCATTTTGAAGTGATTGAATTGTATTGTAAATTTCTTGTCGAACCAATGGTGTACCTTCCCAACTGAATGATCCTTCAATTACATTTCCATAATCAGCATTTGTAAATTGATAAGTGTATTCACCGACTCCATTGCAAACTTGACGAACTTCAGTAAAACCTTTGTAGATAAACAATTCAACAGCGAACAATGATTGACAAAGACAGACGAGAAAAAAATAGAATAACAACATGTTGATAATATGTCTAAAAAGAGAGACTTATCGGTTGACACACATATATACATGCTCTTCAAAAGTTCAAAAATTTTAGCCTCTGATAAAAAATCAGAGTCTTCTTTCAACTCTATGCAGAGCGTTCTACAGAATAATAAAAAGTTCTGCATCGAATCAAAATAAGGCTTCAATTTTCCATTAGGGCTCAGAATCAGAAAAGGTTCGGTTCAACATCTATACGTTTAGAAAATGAACGCATAAATAAATATATGTATATACAACAGTCATTATTAAACATCAAATACTGTCATATGGTAAACTTCCTCAAATCCGACACAGATTCAATAAACTGCATGATGTAATATCAAGATCTAGAGGGATTTTTTGAAAATAATTTTGTTTTTTTTGTCTGACCTATAATATTTGATATGGTTCGACGGTGCCCGTCCTTCTATGGTTGGAAAAAATTAGATTGATACTGTCGATTCAGATCTACGCATATGTTCATAAGATAAAAACAAAATGCGAGACAGACGAATAAAGTACGATGATAAAAAAGACATAAGCAGAGAGATAGAAGAAAAGCGCAATAGGTTCAGATATATTTTTATCGTCTCTATATTAATGTTGGCAATGTGAAAGAAAAAGAAAAAAAACAAAAAATGAATACATAATAGTAGAGAGAAGAGAGAGAAAGACGAGAGAGAATAGAGATAAATTAACGAAAATACAACACAATAAGAAAAATGGCTAACGACATCAAATATATATGTGGAAAGTGGCAAGAGAGTGAGACAAAGAGCGAGAGAGAATAGAGATAAATTAACGAAAATACAACACAATAAGAACAATGGCTATCGACATCAAAAATATGCGGGGAAAGAAACAAGAGAGTGAGACAAAGAACAAGAGAGTGAGACAAAGAACAAGAGAGAATAGAGATAAATTAACGAAAATACAACATAATAAGAACAATGGCTAGCGACATCAATAATATATGGGGAAGAAGGCAGAGAGAGAGAGAAAGAAAGGACCCAGGTCAACAAATCAGACATTAACAATGAAGGTATGTGTGTTGATAAGTGAAAAGATGGCACATATTCGGGTCCAATGAAAGCTCTCGTTGCCAAACTAACAAGGTTAAAATATTAGCGACCCTTGGCTTGCCTAGAGAGAGATATTCGATTATTACGGTACTCACAATTTCGGTATATAGGAACATTATGATTATTTACATTACTTTTTTATACAATCAGCTGGATATTTCAATAGTAGGCTACAAGAATCTTCCTGAAATTTATCAATAGCATTAAGATCACATTAGTTTCGGTGTCTTCTGGAACTTGAGTAGCATATAAATGAAAAATATATATATAATATATTTAAAAAATGACTTGTACATATATAATATTTGATCCTAAAGTGCATTGATGCATCGCTTGGTGGTCTATCTAGGCAAGCCAAGGGTCGCTAATATTTTAACCTTGTTAGTTTGGCAACGAGAGCTTTCATTGGACCCGAATATGTGCCATCTTTTCACTTATCAATACACATACCTCCATTGTAATGTCAGCTTCAGATTCTTGCACATTCATATCCGATCTTATATTATTATCTCACATGATTATACAAGATCATACGAAAAATTGGGGTGTGAGTGTGTTTTTGTCTTTTCGAATGCCCACACCCACACCGACACCCGCACCAACATCCACCAAAACCCACACCCCACACACCCACACCATGTTTATATGGTATAAGAAATTGAAATTTATGATTACATTCATGAATTGGTAATTCGAGATGAGGATGTAAAACATAACGAAAAGGTTGTTTGTGCATATCATTTGACTAAAAAAAATTAATAAAACTATTGATTAATTATCTGTGTGCTCTGTAATTACTTTATCAATAAGTCAAAAATCAAATGATTGACTTTTTTTGAATATTAAACTGAACATTTTTGATTATTAAGTATTTTCTTACATATATTATTTTTGTTAAGATTCAATTCAGATTTATTAATTACCATTAATTCATCATGAAATTCCTACAGAAGAAAATCAATTTTCTTTTTTTATGTGTGGTATGAAAATTACATTTAATTGTATTTCATTGTTTATTGTTAGTCTTAGTTGAAGAACTAATAAATATTTATATTTATCAAGTAAAATATTCGATATTAAATATTCTTTGGTTATCAAAGATGTTATTTGAGTATCAGCAAGTTCAGTAGTTTTATTTAGAAATGAAAACCTATTGAGATCTGTTTTTAATAATGGAATCCAAGTAAAATCATCTTCGAGTTGATAAATATGAACAGATAAAGAAAAATGTAATTGACGAGAATCAATATCATAGACATTATACCTAGATAAATTAGAATTAATTCGAAAGTCGAGAAAATGTTTTTTTGAAATAATTGATAGAGCTCGTTGAAAAAACTTCCCAGGTCGAACTCACCCTGTCAGATTCTATCGGATCCGACGATTTCCGCCGTTGGATTCTGTCGGATTTTGACAACAGGATCCGATGAAATCCAATGCCACGAAAGTATCTATAGATACTTTATTTCATTTATTATATTTTTGTTGCTCTTTATTTTAGTTTATTTTATATATAATTTTTTTATTTTATTCTATTTTGTTTTAGATTATATTACGGCATAAAGTCTATCAACAGTGAATGGAAATTATTTATTTTATTTTTATTTATTTAAGTTTAATTTTAATTTTATTATAATTAATTTTATTTTATAGTAAATTATTTTACTTTATTCTAAATTATTTTATTTTTTTTTAGGTTGTATAGTATTTAAAATTTTTTGTTATATTGTAAATTATTTTATTGTATTGCAATTTATTTTATTTTGTTGTGATTATTTTATTTTTTTCATTCTTTATAGTATTGTGAATTATTTTTGTTGTATTGTAAGTTATTTTATTTTATTGTAAATTCTTTTATTTTATGGTAATTTATTTGTATTTTTTTTTTCATTTTTTATAGTATTGTAAATTTCTTTGTTATATTGTAAATTCTTTTATTGTATTGTGATTTATTTTATTTGATTGTAATTTTTTTTATTTAATAAAAAGTTAAAATAAACTAGATTTAAGCTGTTAATTTGCAACTAATAGTAGATAAAGAAGAAAGTGAAGGGAGGGGAGGGGGCAAACAATATTTAATGTTTAGATATAAATTCAGCAGGTTTCCATCGGCTTCCGATTGTATCCGACATTTTCCAACTATCGGATCCGACTGTCGGAAATTGTCGGATCCAGCATCCGACAACTTCCTATCGGAATCCTGTACCAAGGATTCCGACAATTTCCGACAAGATCTTATCGGAAGTTGTCGGATCCCTGTGGGAAAGTATGGGATTATTTGGGGTTTCCTATGGGATCCGACAGAATCTGAGCCTGGGATTCTTCGACCTGGGTTATATGAATTAAAATATATTAAAAGCATCAAGTCTCGTTAAGCTCAATATTTATTCTTTACCTTTACTCGTCGTAGAGTTAAGAAAATATTGTTTCAAGGTTGGAAAAATTGATTTTTTTGTTCGATATGATAGCAACACCCCATACGTATCGGTTCCGATTTAAAGTAGGTTTTTCTATTAATTCTATATATATTATATTCATTTCATTTGGATGCGTATGTATTTTTTTTGGAGAAGTGGAGAAAAAATACTTTGACTCCTTTACTACCAAATAAGAGACCCTTCATTTATATGATACAGGTAGTTTAGATCTTATGCGTGTTTTAATAATGAATATCGTATAATCATCTCGTAATGAAATTGGTTTTTGAACTCAATAAAATCTCATTGAATTTCAACCGACCATATTGTTTAGTTTCGTGACATATTTCATTTTTTAGTTAAAGATTTGTTCATATTCCAATTATTTCATTTCTAGACTTTGTCTATAATTCAATAAGAGAATCGTACAAAAACATGTTTATTTTTCAGTTATTTTGAACAGGTGTCTATCATTAATTTTCATGCGTACATATTTTTTGACTAACAAAAAAGACATTACCATCACACTATGAGCAGCGGTAAGTTAATCTATTGGATAATTTATATTACTATTTAACGCTCGTTCGGATCGAATGGGCTTCTATGTTGTAGGAAGAAGGAATTTATTCCAAATTGTATAGACTTTTCTGATGCTTTTGTCGCGAAACAAATTACATACTTCATCCAACCATAAGGAAAAAAGCTTTTACTTAATTTTCGAATTACTGGCATCTTACCAGTAATCATCCATTCGTATACAATGTATAGTTGTCTGACAAGTTTGATTACGACAATCTTTACAAGAGGATTCCTAGAAGAAAAAAAACTGTCTTGTCGAGATAAGTTTCATAAATAAAAAAATGAAACTTTGATAGGTTTTGCTGTATCTATATCAAAACTATCATAATCACAAAAATTAGATTGTTTTAAATTTTTTTACAATTATTATCTGTTTGCAACTGTGAAAATGAAATTGAGAATAGTTTATTATTGATAATCTATAACATAGAATAGTGAATTATAAAAAATTATGAGTAACAATACCTTTAGATATTCGAGTGAATATATTTCAGTTGATTCAAAATATAAATAAAGAAGTAATGGTCTTTTTAATAGAACTTCTTCTTGATTACGACTTCGTGCTCGTTCAATTATGATTACATTAGGCTTTTGCTATTTTAATCAATGAAAGTATGAAAAATTTAGAATGTTAAATTGACTTACAAATGAATCAATTCTTGTTGTTTCATTAACTATTATCTCAATTGATTGATATTTTTCTGTATAATCCATACGAGTAGAATGAAAGAGAAATACTATCAAATAAAGCATCTAAAAGGATCTTTTTAAACTTTATCTCAATAATATAAAATAAAATAAATCGATTATTCAAAAGAAAAGATAATTATGAAAATTTAATCTTGTTCAATGCTTCATCTTTATACAAAAGAAAAGATTATAGGAATTTGATTTCCAAGATTATTCAAAAATTAGAAGATGTGTAAAAAAATTGTTTTTTTTTCGAACAGAGCTTCTACCATTAGCATTCACATATGTCGTGATCTATTTCGTCAAAAATAACTGAGAATATTATAAATACCTGTAAAGACTTTCACTGTTAATCAAGCAATCAATACCATTAAAGAAAAAGTCGAAGTATGAAAACGTGCCATATAGCTTTTTTTCCTCGATATATTAACACTTTTAATAGCCCGTCATTATTCATATTTCTCGCACGTCTACGTAAGTATCTCAATCATTACTGTCTAGTCTGTTACATTCTTAAGGGTGTGGATGGGTGTGAGGTGTAGGTGTGGGGTCTGAGTGTGGTTGTGAGGACGTGGTGTGGGTGTGGGAGTATGTGTTGTTTAAGAGACAATCCACACCCACATCCACATCCATACCATAGCCATACCCTTGATTTGGTGAATTTTGTCTATAGTCATTTTTGATGAATACATGAACTCATTTGATGCATATAGAAAAAAAAAAGCGGTTTTCGAGAACGCCAATTTTTTAATATCGTTTCCGCTTGAGTGTTCATAGTTCCCAAATCTCCATGGGAATTCCCGTTCCCGTGTTCCCGCTTCTAAAGTCTCTCGGGAATCCCCGTTGCTTATTCCCGCGGGAAACGGGACGGGAAAATATCGGAACAAGTCTTGCCCACAGGACCCAACCGAGTAGTCTCGAAACCTCGGTCAGGAACTATCTTGGTATCCGCGGAACACGACCCGACTTTTCATCAGACCCTTGAATAAATATGGATGTAAATAATTTGATTTGTCCCGCACGTGCATGCGAATAGAATAGCCATTCCTGTAAGCAATCAAAGTGATTTATTTGAAGGAAATGAAAAATACTAATCGTCGTTTTGAGTCTATTCGATTGAAAATCGTTAAACACGATGATTATTCATGTCGGCGACATAGAAGTTACCATGTGGGCCGAAGGAGAATTATCTAAGGCAGTTGGACTGCTTAGCTTCTTCTTGAGGGTGCCGGTGTGGATATTCCCTTCACACCCACGCACCCATATATGCTTTATAAAATATATGTAGAAACTAATTTTTTCAGAGATGGTAGAAAATTACTAAATCTAAAACATAATTTAGAATTACATCATATTCATGAAATTTTGCCAATGAGTAAATGGCAGGATGCTGAAATTCTATAGGATTCAGAATCGAAGATTTACTTGAATTCCGCAATTTATCACTTGAAATTTTCTCACAGAAAAATCATGACGAAAATTAAAAAAAACACCGCATTGTCGGATGATGAAATAAACAAACTCTCTTTGATGGTTTTGAAAGCCAAGCATGACTTTGAAAATTTAAATTCATGAAAATTGTTAATATCCGATGAACTGTCTTTCTTGTATTGAACATAGTGAGACGAAAACCATTTTCTATATTCATCCCAGATAGATTTTCTTACCTTTTGATGATTTTACAAGCGAGTATTTCAATTTGCTCCACTTGTTCTGTATTTGGATGATATTCAACACGGTGAAGTAAAAATAATCCATAATTAACAATAATTTGTAGTGTATTTTGAGATTGATCAAGATGATTGAGAGCAAGTTCAATAATGGCTTCGATTGTTTCGAAATGAATTGATAAAATTTTAATTTGAACTCGATTATTATATTCAGATAAAGTACGTAGAAATGTTTCAATAATAGTAAGTCGTTCATCAGTAAATCGTTCATTAGTAAATCGTTTTTGAATCCATTGAAGAATATTTCTAACTTGTTCGTCATTTATTGAAAAAGCACATTGAAGAAAAAGAATATAATTTTGTTCACGTTGATGTACATTTGAGCTAGTTTGGTTAAATAAAATTAAAAATTGATCAAAACTATCTTGTGTCATTAATTGATAACGAATTAATGATAAACGTTGTTTTACAGAAATAGCTTTATTTGTTTTATATTGAAATATTAAATGAAGAGAAAATGGTGTAGTTATTTCCCCATATTCTTCGAACAATTAAGAGTTGTTTCATTTCCCTCTTTCAATAATTTCTCTATAAATAATTCTTTTCTAATACGTTCATTAATAACAATATCAAATAACCATTTTCGTTGTTTTCGACTACTATCATATAAAGCAAAAGATAGATGACTATAATAATCAAGAGAAAATGAACGAGGAAATATAAATGCATCCAGATCGGATCCATCAATATCCCAAAATGTTTGATATTTAATTGTGCCTAAAGATACGTACATGTATATAATGAGATGTTCCCGAAGTTGTGGAACGACTTAAAAATTCATCGTTCTTGCTTTTAATTAAAGCAGATTCTTTACAAATTTGGCAAATTACTTTTCCTACTTACGAGGGGATGGTCCTCAACTGATCCATGCCATTGTCAATGATATTCTCTATATATCTTGTGATAGGTGGAATAATCAGTAAAATGGTCATAATCATCGGCGGAGGCTGCATTAGTCGAAACCATCTTAAGATTTTTCTTAGAATACTCTTCCCTCCCCCAACACATAGACACAATATTATTGAAAACAGTGTGGATCAGTTGAGAACTTTCTCTCGTAAGTAGGTATAATAATTTGCCAAAATTGTAAAGAGTTTGCTTTTGTTAAAAGCTAGATAATTATAAGAAAAATAACCAAATAATTAAAATAAAACCGGGCTGATCTGATGCTACAATTTTAATTAATTCAATCATTTTATCTGGTACTTTCTTAAAAAAATCTTTTTGTTCTGATTGAATAAAATATGCTAAAAATCTTTTGTGTTTTTCTAATTGATTAATATATTCAATTGTTAAACGAAATATTGCTTTAGCTTCTTTTTTTTGCAAGTAATGATAATAGTACGTCGTTTTCTTTGAAAATAATTTGAAAATGTTCCATTATTTTTTTTCTTTTCATTTAAATCACATTGAATTAAATGGATAGTAATAAAAGGTTGATAGTAAATTAATTTTGAACGAAATAAAGATGATGAATCAATTTGTTCTATATATTCAATTGACCAATGTGATAAAAGATTTAATATTTGATCTTTTGAACAAAATGGCCCTAAATGAGCATCAAAATTATATTGATCATGACGATATGATTCAGTTAAACGACATACAAGATTATAAAAAAATGATGAAGATTTTTTTAAATAATCAATTTGATGTAGATTTTCTAATATTTGATTTTTAAACCTAGAAAAAAAAATTGAAAAGAATTTTTTAATTTAATTATTATTAATGATAAACTTACAATCGAGCAACATTTTTATCATTCATTGTTTCAACAATAAATTCATAAATTTGTTTATCATCTCTTTGAATTTTAAGTCAATCTTTCGCAGCAATAGTTCGTTGTTTTATTGGTAATGAATCTGTTTTGAATATTTCTAGTAAATTCTTTTCACTTTTTGTTGATTTGGATAAAAATACTAATATTTGTAAATCATCATAAGATTATAATTGCTTTAAATGTTTTTCTATTTCAGTTTTATCCGATAACAAGATAACATATTTGAGATGATTTTTCCATGTATCCTCAATTTTTAATAATTCGTATTTGTGAATTGAGAGCATTTTTTGAAAAGAAAATTCTGTATTGATTTGAAAGCAAAAGATGTTTTCTTTTATATGTGTAGAAAAAACGTCATGATGCAATTATATATATATTAGGAGAATCATATTGACATAGTCAAGGCTTCATCCTTCCTTTCTCATAAACAATAATGATGAATAACACATGTTTTTTTCTTTCGCAGCTCTTTGAAATGTTTTTTTGTCAAATGTATAGGAGAATTTATCGCTGACAAAGAAATTGATCAAAATATTGTGTGTTGACCTCCACTTCACTCACACCCACACCTACAACGTCGACTTTCAACACAATCTCTATAACATGGATAGTAGAGAGGCGTTGGTCACAAGGGAGAACAAACTGATTTCTTGACTTCCGTGATTTCTAATGATTTCCAGTGATTTCTGATGATACCTAGTGATTTCTATGACTAGAACTCAGTTTTTCTATATTTATCGTGAATCGATAGGAATTATAGAAAATACTTAAAAATGAAGGGAAATCACTAGAAATCATCAAAAGTCAAGAGCAACCACGTGAAATATTGACAAACATTTAGAATTTAAAAAATCAAAGAAATCACCGGAAATCACTAGAAATCAGGGCTATATTTTTAACTTTACTAGTAGAAGATTTCTATGATTAAAATTGATTTCTGGTGATTTCTCGCGTTTTCTAATAGCTCTTGATGGTTTGTAATATTTTTTAACCACTTCTGCTCAGTATTTCTATTCTTAAGGTCTTAAAGTGATTTCTAGTGATTTCTAGGCACAGAAATCAGTTTGTTTCCCCTTGATTGGTCCAGAAAGAGTTGAATATACAAGTAAAATAGTTTCAAAATCGTCGCTTGGTGGACGATCAATAGTTGAAAGCAAGGATTGTCATGGGTGAGCTTGACATTCTTATCTTTCTCATTAATTCTTTGAATCCTCATGCCCATAATGCTGATGTCGAAGCACTTGTTCGATTAGTTCAAGTGTAGAACCAAGAAAGAAATAGCAGAGACTTTAGTCTTGAAGTCTCATGAAGTGTTGAAGTCTGTTGTTTCTTGCTCGTATGCAACATCCTTTTTGCAACCAATCCCACTTCCATTGATTTGATAATCACTCTGAAAATGATGAGCGAATCTTACATACGACAAGTTCTATTAGTTGTATACTCAAAAGTGAAAGGAAACACTTAACTTTAGTGACAAAAGTTCAATCATCAATTTCATCGCTGAAGGGTGTCAATGAATGGATCTATGATATTTTATCGCAGTACTTTTTGTACTGTATATGTTTTCATAATATGTGCATAGAATTTTGTAAAAATATTGAACGGAGAGATTTCGTTGAAAAAAAAACTGGTCACTTCGTTACGACGAATTGATAGACTAAGAATGGTTTTTAAATATTTATAGTTGTCCACCTGTATGAATCGTATGAAACTAACATGTAACAGTAGTGTCTTGCAAAACCATATGTGCAACCTTTTCGGCAATTGCATATGCAGGAGCCTGTGTATGTCCATTGTTTATCAAAGGCAGAATGGATACATCTGCCACTCGTAAACCCTCAACGTTTCGCACACGAAGTCGATTATCGACTACTCCCATAGGATCAGTGTTAGGTGCCATTTTACACGTACCACATGGATGAAAACAGGTGGTAGCAACGGTTCGTACATGGTTTTTCCAAGCAGCCAGATCCATTGAATGGGATATTGTTTTTGGCCATGGATCAGCAATGATATTTTTCGTTCCTCGACCTTTCATTAACACTTCGTGTCCTATTCGACAACCTTCAGCGAGTACAGCTACGTCGACATCATTTTCAAGATAGGCATGATCGATGATTGGTTTGCATGTTGAATCATTGGACGAGAGTCGTACAGTACCTCTTGCTTGTGGCCCACATAGAAGAACATATAAATCGATGCCTCCTTCACCTTCCACGGGATTTTGTGGCACCTCATCTATAAAAGTCGATAAACTCTTATATACGTAGTTTTATTGAATTGTAACATTTCGAGAGATCTAAACTATATACCAAAATATTGTGAAACATACAAGATTCGTGTAGTTTACAGTAGACATTAAATCTTAACACTTTAGTCCGTATATCTTTCGGATTTCTAGTTATCACTTTGTTATGATTTGTCAAACAGTGGAGAGACTAGAAAAAAACGTACATGACCATTTGACTTGTCATATTATTAAGGCTTTACTTGGTTGTTTTATGAGGGATCTTTTTTGCTCGAAAACTTTTAATGTTATTGTTAGTCCATCTTTTATAACATTCAGAAATTCTGCATACGTACTCAAAAATCAGACATCGATTTTTCTATCTACTCAAAATCGAACAAGACTTTTCTGTAGATTGCCTCAGAATCAGAGATGAGCAAGTCATTTTTTCAAGTCATTTCGAAAAATTCTTATATCTCTTCTCATATAAAGAGCGTACGCCTAATTTCAAAGTGACTACGTCCAGAAACGCTTAGGCTACAAAATGAAATGTTATGGTTAAAGTTTTTCTTCATGAGAAGAGTTGTAATACTTTTAAAACACCATGACTTGACTTGACCTGATTAAGCCAAGTCATTTTCATCAAGTCAAGATGTTTTAAAGATATTACGGCGCTTTTGATGTAAAAACAACTTTAACCATAATGTGTCATTTGGTAGCCTGAAGATTTCTGAATTTAGCCACATAAAAATTAGAGGCATACTCTTTAGATGAGAAAAGGTGCACAGATTTTTTTGAAACTACTTGAAAAAATGACTTGTCCATCTCTGCTCAGAATACTATTGTTTTAAAAGTTTGTTTTATATTGTGTTTCACTGACCTGGTGGTGGGAAGCTAGGAATATAAAAGTACAGTTCTGTAGTCCACAACTCGATGTGAGGTTGATTTGACCATTGTCCAGTCGGATCGTACTCTAATGGCTGTACCTTTTGCTTCTCGAACTTTGCAGCTTCCCACACAGGATCTTGAATACTCTTGTCAATACGCTTCAGAGCAAAGGGGCCAAATGGAAGTCCCGCCAGGAATCCTGTTTTCGTTTCCTGCCATTCTTTGATTGATAATGCAAGAGTATCTGGGTGATAATAGATGAATCGGTCAAGCGTGAGATTTGCATCATTTACTTGATAAGATGTATAGACCTTAATGATAATTTGAAGTATTGCATAGTTAAACTGAGAAATTTTATACCATCACATGATCTTGAAGATTGCTTCCTACACCTTGCAAATCGACCTTACAATTGATGCCCATTTCGACCAGATGTTCTGCTGGACCAATACCGGAATGCATTAAAATCATCGGAGAATTATAAGTACTAAATAAATGTGGTCTTACAACACGAACCGGATTTGATTGTCTAATAGTTCGTAAATATTACTAGCTTTTTATGAAGGAGTCAAAAGACTGAGAGCGTCACTGTACATTGCTTTTACTGAAAGAGTCCTTGAAACTGATTCATTTTTATGCTGGATACCTCTTCAGAAAAGATTGCTAATCTTACAACGCTAACAATTTTCTTTGTAATGTACGAAATTGACCTCGAATCGAGTTGTATGTCTCTACAGCATACCCAGCACTTAGAATAATTTCTTTTTTTGCTTTGATAATTATCGGTTGACCATTTGCATCGTAATGTGCTTCCACACCGACTGCTTTGTAATCACGTTTTTCTTTGTTGTTTATATTGTTACTTTCCAAAATGATACGGTCTACATAGACACCTGTTCGAACTATAAGGTTTACTTTCTCGTATTGATGAACAAAATCCGCACTTATACTTCGAATACCCTTGGAAGCTGTGCGTACAGGATATCCAACACCTAAACAATTTTTAGATGAGTTTCAAAGAAAACAATGAATGTTAAAAACCTTCATATTCCCCCTGAACAAACATATCTGGTTTGTACTCAAAGCCACAATCAATGAATGATTCAAGAACTTTTTCAGAGACAGGAGCAGGAGGATACGGCTCAGTATGCAGCAGTGGTCCACTGATACCATGAACAGTCAAGTCTGACTGGTGCCATTCAGCTGGATGGAATGTCTCAGATGCCTTGAAATAGGCAACATTTCTTCCCAACTCCAACCCGGATTTCCCATGGCTGCGATTCTATCATAATCCGCTTTGGCGCCTCGAGCAAGCACTGTACCATTGATTGCACTACATCCACCAAGGAAACGAGCACGTGGAGCGTTTATAATACGATTATTGCAACCTTTCTGAGCAACAATATCATAGTTCCAGTCATGCGACTTCTCCTTATTTAAAACCCAATTGCCAGGCATACGGCTATTGGCAACGTCTGCATAACTGTCACAAAAGATTATTCGTTCTAGATTAGAAAATTAGGATACACGTGAACAAACCTCGGGCCAGCCTCGAGAAGACACACACTAGAGTTTGCATCTCCTTCTGCCAAACGTCGAGCTACAACAGCACCACTTGTACCCCCACCAATGACTACGTAGTCGTAATTAAAAATGTTCTCATTCGTGTGAGCCATTCTAAAAAATGGATTACAAAATCAATTTATTAATCTTATGATCCCAACTACTGTGAACGTATATATTAAAGAAATCTTTTAGCTCACTTAAAATATAAATTCGAAAAAATGCTCAGCAGCTTCCAAAAGAACTCCATAAAATTAAATGCCAGTTCCATAGTGAAAATCTTGAGTTTTCGTTTCAACTATTCTATAGATCTTTTAGGGATTCTATCAGGGATTGTTCTTTTTTTCTGGAGATATGACGAAAGAATTTGGAGTGCAAACACTCAATCTTTCTGAAAAGGTTGCTTCAAGCGTTTGAGTTTCAGCTTTGATTTTTGTTGAAAGAGGATAGAAATTTATTTGGCTATAGACAAAACTAAGTCGAGTGATTAAATGTAAACAATCATTATGTATTTCTGGTACTAATCCTTTTCTCCCATTGATTCTCATCCTTTCTCTGAAAAGAATTTCATTCAAAATCGAAATGATAGCACAAAGTTTTTGCAAGCAAACATACCGTAGCTTAAAATAACGCCGTTCTATTTCTGTTTAGCGTGTAAATGTGAGTCGTTCCTATCATTTATAACAATAACATATAAGGATGTTCTTTTTCATCAAGATAGTAATTTTTGTTCTTGTGTTACAACCTTTGATAAAACAATGGCAAGCATACTATAACGAAGTAAACACTTGACTGATTGCATTTCGTTAAAAAAAACATCGGTATTCTGCCTCTATGTCTGCGTGTCCCACATTATATTAATCGTTCTCATTCTCTTTGTGCGTAATTCGATAGTTCGCCGGCGAGAGAGTAAAGTCATAGATAACAGCATCCAGCAACACGCACAAAAAATATATTCGTAGTAACCTGGTTCTCGATATATTGTTGCGCAATTTCTCTGAAATTTTCATGAGATCGTTGCGTCAACAGATCTATATTATGATTTAAAGTGGTATAGTCGATACTTGTTAATGCTCAAATATTCCATCATTTGAACAGATATTTTGAAAATAGATTCTTGTCGAATACATGAATTCAAGTCAATCCAACTGAGTTTGGGCGTACTCTAGTGTAGTTTAAGAGAAGAACCACATCAGCACCCACCTGTACAAGAACTCACTAATGCAAAATAGAAGCTGAGCTAACGTATGACTGAAGTATTGTGATGGTGATAAATTAATATGTACAAATTTTTCTCCTCGAAAATAATCTCTTTCAATGAATTGATAATATGATGAATGTAATGCTCTATTTATGAGTCACTAGAAATTGTGTTAAGAATTTAAAAAGAAACTATATGACTAATCTTCCCATGGGAAAAACTTACCAGAGTTTTGACGTCGGTATGATACTATCTATAACTTTTCCCAACTTTCTCAAAAACGATTCTTTTGATCAAGATAAACTTGTTTCATTCATAAGAAAATATGAAATAAATAACTATTGTTAATATCATTTTTAAAATATTATTTCAAACAGAAATAAAAAATATAACCTTCGAGCTTTCGTGTTCTAGTCTGAACACATCATCAGGAATGAGAACCGCAAGGGTGTGGGTGTGGATGGGTCTTGCAATCATTCACATGTGAAGAAAAATCAACAACCAAATCCACACCCACACCACCACATCACACCCTCCACACTCAAATATTAGATATGCACTAGAGAAGAATAGACATCAGGTATGTACTGGAGAAGGAAATACCAAGAGTGCACTTCTAAAGTATATATAGGAGAAGAATTGGATGAAAATACATAAAAGTATGTATGAATAAGAGAGGAAAGGGCATCGCAGCCATTTCAATCGAAGATAAGTATCAAATTATATGCTAGGTTCGATTGGTACATCTAGAACATCTAATATATCTGTTTTGAGATTTCCACCTGATGACAGTTCTGCCGTATAGAAACAAGTACCATTGGTCGTGGAACGGTTCAAATGCTATAACACACCCACACCCTGGTTGAAAAAGAAATAAATTATATTTCAGGGTTGTCCGTTATGAGATTCTAAATGAATAATGTGCATAGCTTTTGCGGCGTCATAATCCATGCTGACGGTTTCAAATAATGATGGCCAAATCAGAAACTCTTGAGCAGTACCTAGGACCCAAGAATTGGCAATTCAAAGACATTCAAGAAATTCACGTCAACATTTAACTATAAGTCACACACCTAAGGAGGACCATGGAATTCATGGAAATCAGGAAATTCAAGCAATTTAAGCAATTCAAGGAAAGTCATAGAGAATCAGGAAAATTAGGGCCCCATATAACTTTGAGTCATACACCTTGCAAACACCATAGAATTCAAGGAAATCGGGAAATTCAAGGAAATTCTGGAAAATCAAGCAATTCAAGAAACTGAAGGCAATTCAAGGAATTCAAGGGATATACAAAGAGGGTGGGTGTGGATGCAGATGTGGGTGCGGGTGCAGGTGTGGGTGCAGGTGTGGGTGCAGGTGTGGGTGCGGATGTGGGTGCAGGTGTGGGTGCGAATGTGGATGCCGGTATGGGTGCGGGTGTGGATGCAGGTGTGGGTGCAGGTGTAGGTGTGGGTGTGGGTATCTTTCTTGTTACATTCCCTTCCAACGCTCACCCTGACACCCACACCCTCTTTCTATCCCTTCAATTCCTTAAATTGCCTTGAGTTTCTTGAATTGCTTGATTTTCCAGAATTTTCTTGAATTTCCATAATTCCATGGTCGATTAGACCCTTATTCCTCATTGTCTGTCTATCTCTTGAATTCCTTGAATTGACCTCAGTTTCTTGAATTGCTAGATTTTCCAGAATTTCCATGGTGGATGGAACCCCTTATCCATCATTTTCTGTCTATCCCTTGAGTTCCTTGAATTGCCTTCAATTTCTTGAATTGCCTTCAATTTCTTGAATTGCTTGATTTCTCAGAATTTCCTTGAATTTCCATAATTCTAGCATGAATCAGATCGATTAGTGCTCATAGGCTGTATATAGCTAGAATTGCTTGAATTTCTTGAATTGCCAATTCTGAGATCCTAGGCTTATCTCAAGGAGTAAGAATAGAAACAAGGGTTAAGGATAGAATTAAGAGTTAAGGATATAATTTAGGGTTAAGGATAGAAATAAGGGATTAGATATAGAATTAAGAGTTAGATATAGCATTAGCCGGCAGTACTATACTAATTGAGTGTGGTGGGCTACGTTTTATTAGTCTAGAACCATTTTTGGAAGAAGATGGGAAAAGGTTCCACGTAGAATCAGATTTTGCTTGAACCTTAAATGGTTCTGAAAATGTACCCAAATCTAGAACCCTAAAAGGTTCAGTATGACACCTTTTTTTACAGAGTGGTCACCAGATTCAGTTGTTCCTAAAAGAATTGGCTGCTAGTTTGATTAATTTAAACAAGTCGGGTCATCAGAATTAGTTCTTCCAAATAGAAGTAGTGACTAACTTTAATTTTTTATTAAATCTGCTCACTAGTTACTTTTTTTGTACAGGTATCTTATTTCCAAAAATACTTAAATTAAAGCCGTATTAGGTCACCAGCATTGGCTGATCTTTTCATTTCGCCACAAACGTAGAATTTTTCAGCGATTAGTTCAGGACACCAGAATTTGTGGCAAAAAGATAACCTACCGTTGCCACAAATTTTGAGTTTTAACGATTGATTCTGATCACCACAGCTTATGGCAAATGATAGACATTCGCTTTTTTATTGTACTTAGGGTTATCCAAAAGTAGTGGGCCAGGTTCTTTTTTTTCTTATAAATAGCTAAAACGAAATTTCTTTTTTTACGAATAGATAGAGCGTCTTTCGCTCTATCTTTCTATGCTATTTGATCAGTATCTAACTAAGATCATAGTAATAAAATTCCGACAAAAACATTTTTAGTGCAACTCTAGCTGGTAGCAATAGTGCATAAAATCATCTACACGTNATGACTCACTATAAAAGTGATAATTGTTTTTTATTGCATAGAAGACAGGTGGGGTTAGGTCGTAATAGAGTCCGATTTTTGAACTTCTCTTTTGCTGAAATAAAAAATTTAAATCTTTGATTTTTATTACCGAGCTTTTCTGAAGGTTTTGACAAGTTTTCTAGAAAGTTTTTTTTTAAAGCAAACAAAGGAACCTAACACATCGGGCTCCCTAACGACCTAGCGCTAAGGGTACCCTACAATTTGAAAACCATCTCAACATGCATAGCTCGTATTCTCATTTCAAAAACCTTGCCCGCGTCGAAAGGGTATTTTTAATCAATGAATTGTCTATAACTCGTGAATATCTCGCAGAGGGTGTGGGTGGGTGTGAGTGTGGGTGTGTGGATGAATGCGGGTGTATGTGTAGTTCTTTCTTACATTCACACTCACACCCACGTCCACCCCGACACCCACACCCGTACCCTACACTCACACCCACACAGACACCCCACACCCCACACACCCACACCCCACCCCACACATCCACACCCCACCCCACACATCCACACTCACACCCTCAATAAGCGTCTTCCTCGCTAAATATCCCGTCACATTTTTCTTTTGTTTTTTATGTATCTCAATTTCTACTATATCCCAATGAGAATAATTTTCAATATAAGTAGACCGCTGAATATAGAAGAGATACTGCAAATTTCATCTCTTAATTCTTTGTCGTTAGGGAGAAAATTACAAAATATTGATCATATGTCCTGTCACGTTTTTTGTCAGTAAAACCGATGTTTTTCCACCAAAATATAAAGAGGGTGTGGAGCGTGGGTGTGGACGTGAGTGCGGGTGTGGGTTTGACGGTGTAGCTGGATATGTGTCTGGATCTAGGTGTAAGTGTGGATGTTGAGGATGAGAACACGCAGACCCAAATTCATACTTATACCCTCATACCCATACCTACCCCACGCTCACATCCACTCCACACCCACACCCATGTCCTTCAAGATATTCGGAAATGGATGAAAAAAGATGGATCTTGGTCATCTGTATCATAGCTTCTTTAAAAATGAAGCAGTGCCTATTGAATTGTGCGACGTTGATGGATGCTACTACTAATAACAAAAAACATAGAAAATGAAATGAATTCTTAAGAAAATATTTGTTCCATGATTGTTTACACACGGGTAGAAAAATGATTGACAGAATGCTTTCTATTATGGATATCATTCAAATCAGTCAATTTATGAGAATCTTTCATGTTTTGTGGTACGTTCTTTATTAAAATTACTGAACAATTTCCGGAAATAAAAAAAAGTGAATTACTACTAAGTATAAGTTCTAATAAGTGCAAAAGCTTTTCACTTCATTACGACGAATTGATGGGAAAAGATAGTTTTTAAACATGTTAACTATTGCCCACCTATATGAATCGCATAAAACTAACGTACAACGGCAGTGTCTTGCAAAACCATATGTGCGACCTTTTCTCCAATAGCATATGCAGGAGCCTGTGTATGGCCATTGTTTATTAAAGGCAGAATGGATATATCTGCTACTCGCAAACCCTCAACGTTTCGCACACGAAGTCGATTGTCTACCACTCCCATAGGGTCAGTGTCAGGTGCCATTTTGCACGTACCACCTGGATGATAACAGGTGTTGGCGAAGGCTCGTACATGCTTTTTCCAACCATCTAGATCGTTTGGATGGGACATCGTTTTTGGCCATGGACCAACAACGACATGTTTCGTTCCTCGACCTTTCATTAACACTTCGTGACCGATTCGACAGCCCTCAGCAAGTACAGCTACGTCGAGATCATTTTCAAGATAGGCATGATCGATGATTGGTGTACTTGTTGAGTTCTTGGACGAGAGTCGTACAGTACCTCTTGCTTGTGACCCACATAGAAGAGTAATTAGCGTAATAACCCCTTCGCCTTCCACGGGATTGTGTGGCGGCTCATCTATAAAGTTGATAGACTCTTATTCACTAGATTCTATTGAGTCGTTATAAACATCAAGAAGAGCGATATTTTGCTAAATACGAGAAACTCCAGAATCAACTTTTTTCGTCGCTGTTTTCCCGAAATGAATTTCACTGCAACATTTAGTATTGTACAACATAATGCAGCTTGTTATTCATTCTGTTTCAATTTGTTCAAAATAGAAGCATGCAACTATTTTTAGTCATTTTTCACCGGATTACAGTAACGGAGAGTGGATATGGATAATTCTTCAAGAATCCAAATGTGAACGAATCATTATAAAACATTGGCGCTTGGATTCAGATATCTTTCAGATTTCTAGCTCTCACTATATTATGATTTGTCTCACAGTGAAGACGGTAAACATACATATATTTACATTCGAATTTTCACATTCGTCGATGTTTACTTGGGTAATTTGTGAGCAGGTCTATTTTTATTAAAATCTCCTAATGTTACTCCTATTTCTTTCTTTTATAACATTCAGAAACTTGCATACATGCTCAAAACTTAGAGCTCAATCTTTCTATCTACTAAATCTTGAATAAAAGGTTTCTAGATATTAGTTCAAGATACAATTGTTTTAAACGGTTTCTTTTATATTGTGATCGACTAACCTGATTGTAAGGAGTTAAGAGCACAAAAATGCAGTTCTGTAGTCCAGAGCTCGATATGCGGTTGATTTGGCCATTGCCCAGTCGGATCATACTCTGACAGTTGATTCTTTTGCTTTTCGGCTTTTGCAGCTTCCCAAATGGGATCTTGAATAGTCTTATCGATTCTTTTCAGAGCAAAGGGGCCAAATGGAAATCCTGCCAGGAATCCTGTTTTCGTTTCATGCCATTTTTTGACTGATAATGCAAGGGCGTCTGGGTGATAGTAGACGAATTGGTCGAGCGTGAGACTTGGATCACTTACTTGATAAGATGTATAGACCTGAATGAGAGCATGAAACATTCCATAGTTAAGCTAAAAAACTCCATACAATCGTATGATCTTGAAGATTTCTTCCTACACCTTGCAAGTCGATCTTACAACTGATGCCCATTTCAACTAGGTGTTCTGCTGGACCAATACCAGAATGCATTAAGATCGTCGGAGAATTGTAGGCACTAAATAAAAGTGATCTCGCAACACGAACCGAATTCAGCTGCCTAGTAGTTTGTGAAGATTATTAGCTTTTTTTTAATGAAAGCGTTAGAAGACTGAGAGCGTCATGGCTCATAGCTTTTACTGAAAGAACCCTTGAAACTGACTCATTCTAGTGCTGGATACTTTCTCACAACAGATTGATGATCTCAAAACGCTAAGTTTTCTTAGTAGTCTACGAACTTGACCTCCAGTTGAGTCGTATGACCCTACAGCATACCCAGCACTTAGAATAATTTCCTTTCTTGCTTTGATGATTATCGGTTGACCATTTGCATCGTAGTGTGCTTCCACACCAACTGCCTTGTAGTCACGATTTTCTTTGTTATTTATATTATTTTCTTCCAGAATGATCCGATCAACATAGACACCTGTTTGGACTGTAAGGTTTTTTGTATCGTAATGATGAACAAAGTCCGCACTCGTACTTCGAATACCCTTGTAAACTGTACGTACAACATGTCCAACACCTAAACAGTGCTCAGATGAGTTTCGAAGCAAGAAATGAACATAACAAACCTTCATAGTCACCCTGCGCAAACATATCTGGCTTGTACTCAAAGCCGCTGTCAATGAAGGATTCCAGAACTTTTTCAGAGATAGGTGCAAGAGGATATGGCTCAGTATGCAGTGGTCCACTAGTACCATGAACAGCAAAGTCTGCTTGGTGCCATTCAGCTGGATGAAACGTCTCAGATGCCTTGAAATATGGCAGCATTTCTTCCCAACTCCATCCTGGATTTCCCATGGCTGCAATGCGATCATAATCCGCTTTAGCACCACGAATAAGCAATGTACCATTGATTGCACTACATCCACCGAGAAAACGAGCACGCAGAGCATATATAATACGATTATTGCAACCTTTCTGAGGAACAGTATCATAGTTCCAGTCGTGCGATCTTTCTGGGTGTAAAGCCCAACTACCAGGCATACGACCATCAACAATTTCTTCGTGACTGCCGAAAAGATTATTCGTTGAAGATTAGAAAACTAAGGTACACGTGAACAAACCTCGGACCAGCCTCGATAAGACACACATTAGAGTTTGTATCTCCTTCTGCCAAGC
The DNA here is from genome assembly GCA_905329745.1 of Rotaria sp. Silwood2. Classification (NCBI taxonomy): domain Eukaryota; kingdom Metazoa; phylum Rotifera; class Eurotatoria; order Philodinida; family Philodinidae; genus Rotaria; species Rotaria sp. Silwood2. The sequence goes on from CAJNSZ010000507.1 coordinate 51,939, forward strand.
GTCGAGCTGCAACCGCACCACTTGTACCCCCACCAATGACAACGTAGTCATAAGTAACAATGTTCTCCGTTATGTGAGCCATTCTAAAATCTGAACTACAAAACCAACTTACGGATCTTATGATCACAATTACTCTACACGTATCTAGCAAAGCTATCTTTTAGCTCACCTAAAACATAACTGCGGAAAAATGCTTAGCAGCTTCGAAAAGAAATCCATAGAAGTCAAAGCCAGTTCCATAATGAGAATCTTGAACTTCCGTTCTAGCTATTCTTTTACATCTGTCAGATATCTTGTTAGGGACTTTTCTTTTCCTTCCAAAGATATGACGAAATAATCTGACGTAAAACCGCTCAATCTTTCTGGAAAGATTGCTTCAAGTATTCGATTTTCAGCATTTATCTTCGTTGGCGAAGAAACTTTTGTAATCAAATTCTAGTTCAATAGAGTTTCAGACAAACTGGAGTCATTCTAAAAGATAGATACTGAAAAATTCTGAACTGAACTGAACGAAAATCTGATACACATTCGGTAGAGACTTTCATTTAGGCCTGTAAGATCTTGAAATATTGTCTCGGTTACAATAGCCAACACTTAATACGGTTCACGAATCTTTCATCCTTAGTTGAAGACTGAATAGTGCAGTGTTTTTTCCTGCTCTTTCTTCATCTACTGGCAAATAAATCATGTTACTTTAGATGATTAATTCATTGGATATAGAACATTTAGTGAAAAGCATGAGTTGAATTGGGATTCAGTGTAAAGTATATAAAGCTGCAAGAGGATAAGAATTTATTTGACTATAGAGAACAGTGGGTCGAAAGATTAAATTTGAACAACCGCCACGTATTTTTTGTACAAAAAAATCGTTTCTATCAGTGAGTGCGATCCTTTGTTTGAAAAGAACTATTTGAAATCGGAAATAACAGCACACATTTTTTGCAAACAAACATACCGTAACTTAATATAATGCTGTTCTCTTTTTATTTAGCGTCTAAATGCCTATCGTCCCTATCATTTATAACGGTCACATTCAAGGGTGTTCTTTTTCGCCAAGATAATGGTTTTTATTCTTATTTGATAACGTTTGATAAAACAATAGTAAACATAGTGTTACAAGGTAGATGCCTGGCTGATGGCATTTCATTTAATACATCGCTACTCTGTCCCGATGTCTGCTTACTTTACACTATCTTGCTTATTCTCCATTGTTCTCTCAGTTACTCTTGCTTTCATCTTCTATGTGTGCTATTCAACAGTTGGGCCGTGAGAGAGTAAACTGATAGATAACAGCATCTAACAACACCTACGAAAAATATATCCATAATAATCGGGTCGTCGATATATTGCGCGACTACTCTGAAAGTTTCACGAGGTCGCTGCGTCAACAGACCAATACGATGTACTCAAGTATCTTATTATTTGAAAGAAGGTTTGAAAATAGATTCTTGCTGAGTACATGAATCTAGTAGATCAGTCTAACGGGGTCTGAGTGTACTACGATGGTTTACAAGAAGACGAACAGCCACACCCACATCACCCTGTTATAGTGCTTTATTCATCGAATTAATGGACTAAAAATATATTCAAGCTCTTATTGAGAACACAGCAACGAACGTTACTCGGCTGCCTATGCAAGAAATCAGTAATAGAAAATAGAAGTAGGGCTAATATATGAGTAATGTATTGTGGTGGCAATAAATAAACATGTACAAATTGTTTCTCCTCAAATATAATCTCGTTCAAAGAATTAAAAATATAAAAAGGATAATGCTCTATTTATGAAACACTAAAAATTCCGTTAAGAATTTGAAAAGGCACTGTATGACTAATTGTTCTATGAGAAAAATTTAGCATGGCTCTGACGTCACTATCATACTATCTATAATTTTTTCGACTTGCTCAAGAGAGTTTTTGATCAAGATAAACTTCTTTTATTCATTTTTCCCAGTCATGTATGTTATACAACTATTTCCTTATTCTCTCGCATTCAAGTATATTCTATTATGCTATAGTTATTAAACTTATCTCGAGAGCACTCCCGTTTAAGCGATAAGGCGTGTTTTCGTAAAAAAAACGAATCCAATTATTCATCTACCTTGTTTGTGAAATAACACATTCTTCCCAAAAAACACTGCATAATAAATACTGCGGTCTAATGCGTTTGTAAGAATCCGATGAGTTTGAACGCAAAAATAGCATTATCTTTTCAAAAAGTTGGTATTGAAATGCTGTTTTGTACAATTTTTTTTTCATGGATGGCTTATTTGTCAGAGAGAATAAAGAGTAAAATTCCAGCAATCTCTTTTTTATCTGCTAAAGAACTTCAACCCTTATCATCAACAGTAGTTCATAAAACTATGAGACGTTACTTATGACTACTTCGTAGCATTCATGCTTTCCTTATCTCAGCATTTTGCAAATCGAACAATGGGCGCGATGAAATACAAAAGGTGTTTGAATTTTTTTCTTTCTATTAGCTTTAATAGATGAATATTTTGCTTCACTGTTGAATGTTCTCAAGATAAACTAAGTATTGACTGTCAAGTATACTTTTTCTTTATTCTTTCCATTGAAATATATTGAGTGGTCCATAATGAATTGGTTACTTAGTAGTTTGCTCATATTTCAGTCGAGTTTCATTCTCAAAACTATACCTTTTTTCAAAAGGTATCCTGTGAGATTTTGTACAAAACGATATGTTATCTTTTGTGTCAATAGATAACCGTTGTATTGAAGACCACTTTGCATACTTCAACTTAATTCCTCTACACTTCGAAGTAATTTTATAGATATAAAGTCTTATGTGATGTAAAAGCAACTCTATCGAATCGATTGGAAGAAAGACTTCTTTTGATATTGCAGGATTGTAGAGGAAACACTTCTCTACAAGTTGACGTATAAAACAACGTATTATGATCTATACATTAACCACGAGGAATAGTATATGAAAGAACTANATTAACAGTCATATTAATGCTCTGAAAGAGAACTGCTTTTATACGTGTTAGGAAATTGAAATTTCGAGTCTTTATCTAGTTTCTAAATCGGTGAAACTTTTTCAAAAACACGCGTACAAGTAGATAAAATAAAAGTTTGATATCCTTTAAACATTATGGATGAAGAACATACATAGAGTATGATGGTTGTTGTTAAGCAATCAGTTGACATGTCAGATACTTCTTTACTTTGGCCACATGATTTGTCCTCACAATAGTGTATAGTGTGGCAAACAATCGATTAGTAAAGGGCGTACTTAAAGTGACGAGGCACCGTGTTTCACATTTTATATTTGCCTATTTAGTTTTTGATAATAACGACAGAATATACAATATCAAATCTTTCTCAAATTTATTTTTTTTTTCAGATTCAGGTTTATTGAATTTTTCTTGTCCATATAAAATAATCTGCGTGCTTTATTCAGTTTTCTCTTACACTCATGGTCATAATCATCGACTGTAAAAGCAAGAAGAAAAAGAGGAGATGAAAAAACAACTTTTTCGGTTTCTTACACTGGAGTGCAACTGTTTGTTAGCTAGAATAAAAAGTCCATAAAAAAAACACCGTAAAACTTGATTCTTTTTTCTCTTATCTTGTTATGTGATAAACGTAATTCATTTTCAATTTTCGTACATTCTCATGCGATTCTAATCAGACAAAAACCGGCAGAAAACCGATCGATATATTGTCTGATTCAGTAGGTAAATAGGTTGTTATGTTAAGTAGATGAATAGTTAGCTAGATAGATACATACATAATTAAGATAGCCGACAGATAGTTAGCGGGTAAGGAGATAGATCTGTTTATCTGTACATCAACTATTGATATCGTATGAATGGCTTAGACAATTAAAAAAATCATAAAGAAAAAAAATGGGAAAAAGTGTAAAACAATAATGGGGCATGAAAATGCGCGAAAAATGTGAACATCCCACAATGCTAATCGAGATTCCCAATTGTCACTCACGAATGCTTACAACAAATATATAACGCATTAGCTGTTAAAAGTGTTAGATTGTGTAAAAATGATCGTTTTCACGTTGCATTTTTTCTGAATGCGTTTGGTTGGTAAGTAAAAAAACTGTCATTAACATTTCAAAATGGTCGAAATGTTTTTAGCGTTTTCAAGCAATTTTTCATTTTGTTTTTGTTTGCCTGAGTAAGGAGAAGAGTCGTTGAAGTTGTCTAATGTCTTTCTGTAAGGATAGGATATAGGTGTGAGTTTAGAGAATCTCTACATCCCATACACACAACCTATTCTCAGATTAGTAAACACATAAAAAAGGCAAACACATATCATATGATTATATGTGCGCACTTGAAATGTTGTATAAGATTATCACATTAAGTTTATCTCTAATGAAGGAAGATTATTTTGTATTTTAATTGAATCATTGTTGTCTTGTGATAGAATGAAATTGCCAACGCTAAGCGCCATTGATTATGTTCTCTTGGTGATATTACTGCTGTCATCGGTCGTCATTGGTGGTATCTTTGGCTTCATCAAGTCTAAGAAGACTTCAGCAAGAGAATTTTTTTTAGGTACATAGAACGACTAATTATAAGATAATCATCATTCTTTTTCTTTTCAGCTGATGGTGGAATGAGTGTATTTCCTACGGCGCTCAGTATCATTGTCTCCTTTCTTTCAGCCATTACTCTACTGGGTACTCCAAGCGAAGTGTACATGTCTGGAACAATGTTTTGGTATCAAGGTGAGAAAAATGAAATGGTAATCATGTTCTCCATCATCACCGCTACCTTTTTCCATTTGCAGCTGCTGCATGGAGCATTGCATCGATGGCGACGGCCTTGATTTTCATGCCTAAATTTCGTGAATTGAATTTTACAAGTATTTATGAGGTATGATACTTCTAGATGTGACATAGAGTTGAAAAATGACGTGTCTATTAGTATTTAGAGAAACGTTTCGGTCAATCGGTACGTACTTGTGCTTCTATCATCTTCTCAATATACATGGTACGGTAAGATTCGATTGTGCAAACACATTTCATATTATGATGTGCATAGTTCATATATATGGCTCTAGTACTCTATGCCCCATCGTTGGCACTTAGTCAAAGTATGCAAATGAAAGTATATTCTACTTGTTTTCAAAATTAAATTTTAGCTACAGGATTGAATACATGGCTTTCAGTTGTATCTATTGGTGTCGTTTGTACTTTCTACTCCTCAGTGGTATATGAATACATCTGCTCATATTCAGAACAAAGAATCTAATAGGTGTTTGTATTTGTAGGGTGGCATGAAGGCAATCATTTGGACTGATGTTTTGCAAGCATTGGTGATATGTGTTGGTGTTCTCGTTGCCATTATTCAAGGTAAGTTCATGAGTCTGAAAATCTCAGCTGTATTAGGATTTTTAGCCAGACAGGAAAAAATGTTGAATTTGTCAATCCACTTCTTTGTTTTTAAGCTTTTTTTTATGGCTGAATATCAACTGATTAAAAATGTGCTTAAATCAATAAAATGTACTGTTGAAAGTAGATGAAAGCTATTTGTTTGGATCTTTCTGCTAGGCTTGATTCTGGTTGGTGGCTTCGAGCGAGCATTTTCAATTGCGTCTCAAGGTGGCCGTATTGAATTTGATAAGTAGGCTCATCATCACTCACTAAATATCGACAGCAATCTGCATACTCTCATTGATTTAGTATAAGTTTCGATCCTCGAACGCGCCATACAATTTGGTCAATTTTGATTGGTAACTCCTTTAATGCATTGTTGACTTATGGTTTCAATCAAATGCAAGTACAACGATATATGTGCGTTCGAACAACACGAGGAGCACAAGCAGCTCTGTTTATTAATATAGTCGGTGTTGCTAGCCTCATTCTTCTCTCAGGTTTGATGGGTATCATTCTCTATGCATACTATGCTGGTTGTGATCCATATACAGCTGGATACGTACAAAATGTTGATCAAATCTTTCCGTATTTCATTATGGACGCACTGGGAAACAAGAAGGGTATACCAGGCTTATTTCTTGCTTGCGTTTTTTCGGGTTCTCTCTCAACCATTTCATCTGGTCTCAATAGTCTTGCAGCAGTTATTATCGAAGATATTTACAAAGGGCTGTTACGACGACAACTAAGCAGTGAACGACAAGCCTTTGTATCAAAAATATTTTCTGTCGTCATAGGCGCAGTGGTAGTACTTCTCACTTACGTCGTGAGCTATATAGGCTCGGTGATCAATGCAGCAATATCATTGTCTAGCACCCTCTGTGGGCCCATCATGGGTGTATTTTTTCTTGGATTTTTCTTTCCACGAGCAAATTCACGAGGAGCCTTGGCTGGATTTTTCACTAGTTTAGCATTGCAAATGTGGATCTTTATCGGTGTTCAATTAACGAAAAATCAAAGAAGCAATAATATATTGCCATTATCGGTAGTCAATTGCACAGGTATTAATGTAACGGAACCGATAATCATGAACACGACAATAGCAACCGGAGTCATCAAGTAAGTGGATATTTAATTGAATTGTTCATAGGTCTAATTTAGATGATCTTGATGACCAGCCGAATGTTGAGTTATTCCTTGGATTCTTTCTAAAGATTATGTAATGTTTTGTTTTAATACGAAGTTGTTTTTGTTTATAAGGAAATTTAAAATGTTTTCCAGTCCTTAATCTTCATTTTAACGGCAAAAGAACTGAAAAGATTGTGAATGTATTCAAAGGCACTATCTATATCTCTGTTTTCTCTCTGAATTATCAAATGAGTTTTGTCCTATTTTCAGACCCAATCCACTGCTTGATCTTTATTCAGTAAGTCATATGTGGTATACACCGATTGCTGTTGGTACAGTCGTGATTGTTGGTGTCATAGTATCTTATCTCACTCATCCATTGAAACCAGACGAAATTGATTCTAAATTAATCATCCAAATGAGCGATGTGTGCACATATTGTTGTTGGCCAAAACGATGGCGAAAATCGTCCATCTCTGTTATTTCCAACGGCGTTTCAGACAAGTTTGAGGTACTGCTTTCATGATACTTCTTCTAATTAAATAGTCTTCATTGTTGTATAGAAACCAAAAAGTATGGAAATACCATTAACAATGCCACCAACTACGAAATAACATGAATTAATATAATAAACAAATGCATTTTTTAAAATTTTTTATCTCGAGAAATAAATATGTCTGCTAATTACATCAATCAGCAATTTCATCTATAAATAGAATTACTAATGACACTAACAAGTTGTATAAACTGTCAAAAAACCGAAATTTACTTTTCAAACCCATTTTTGGGCAAAAAGAATTTCAAAAATACTATTATATCCAAAACAGTCTAAAAGTGATATTAATACCTAACATATGGGTAGTATACTGTCATATTGGTACACTTAGCATTGATTTTGTCTTCCCACAATATTCTATTCGAATAAACTCTTAGAAAGACTTAATGTGTAAAAAACGACGTTAAACTGAATTGGAAGATAACATGGTTCACCAATCGACACTGTCATGAATAGGACTGCAGACAAGTCTGATTATAACCGGAATATATATGCGAACAAAACTATACGTGGGTTTTGGATAAACTTCCTTTTATTTTGGACAGTACCAACATTTTCTCCGAAGTTTTCACAATCGATGTTAGAAATATATGACTTTTAAGAAATGTCTCACTGATATGTCGAATGAATAAGAAAATTAAAAACAAATTATACAAAAACTTAGGTGAGAATGTAGTTGTGGTTGTCTGAGAGTTTGAGTTTAGGTGTGAATGGGAGAGAGCAAAGAAGAATCTCATATTCACAATCATACATCAAGCCTATGTCCAAATCTATGACTTCGGAAACCTGAAGAGATATGGGTATAAACTCAAAAAGTTCTTTTAGTTTATTCTCTTCTCAATCTGTCAGATTTAAATTGTGAGTAGTTAGGTAAAATCAGTGCATCAGCCTCTACATGTTCGGGAAACATTGGTTCTGTAATTAGGAAAAAAATATATCTCTAAATGTTGGTATCCTCTTCAAGGTTTACAATGTAATAATTGTTTTGTTTTTGTCAGTGCATCTACATGTGTCAAGCGATAGAGAATTGTACATTGGTTCATAGTGCAAAAGAACATATTTCATACGATGTGGCATTTTTATTGATATCTAAAAAGTTTCGAATATATGTTATGTATAGATAATGGCTAATTTTGAGGTCTTATTTCATTAAAACTCGGTTCTCTGTTTCACAACGCCCTATTCCAATTTTTAAATCATTGTGTAGTCTTCAGTTTCTATTTCAGGAACTTGCTCATATCACTTCTATAGATCTTAATACCTTCCTCGCGATTGATCGGTCATAAATTATTCTATTCGTCAAAACAACAATTTTATTGAGAGTATTTCGATCAACAAGATATGTATATAAAGTTGATTGTTTTGTCACAGTAAACACTCAGTGAGACCACTCTATAGTCAAACTTTCAGCACTTTAACTTTATTTTCTCTTAAGATATGTATATGCACAAAATACTGAACAATGACAAGTTATCTAATTATGTACTTGGCAGTATTGATCAACTTTTCAACAGTTCATTCATTTCAAGTCATATATTCATGAGAAGTACGAAGTAGATCGTAATGTTACCCTAACGGTTTCATATATACACCAAAAAATATTTTTGCTCGGATCAGAAGCAAAAGTCCAAAGCTCTGAAGATTATTGCTAATAGCCAGAAATCAGTAGTACTTTGTTCCAAAGCGGGAACTCATAGATTACTGATAAATGAAAGAAATCTTGGTTACAAGGTAGAACGTATATCTAGAGTCTATGAAATACCTCTATATTATTTAACGCGCCTAAAAGTGGTTTTGAATATGTCAATACGTAGGACGAATACGTTAGAATATATTCACAAAATTTCATGATTAAAAATATTGTTGTTAAAAAATGATTAGGTACTGCATGATTTATCGTCATTTTTTAACCTGAGGATGTCTCTATTGTAATTTCAATATCTTAACAGAGAAATAGTTTTACAAGTTGACATTTTTAACGTTTTCATATCTCACTTAGAACAGCCCGCAGACAAAGTCTCGTTGAATATGCTTTGATCATAAATTTGAGTTTTCAACGAAGCAAAAGCATTTGATCAAAATATCCTTCGAAAAACTGACGTTGCGTTCTTTGAAAGGTACCAGACTACTTATGGCTATTGAATGGTAGAGTTTTATAGAAACTGCTTACGTTATATAATGAAAAGTTAGTAGATTTTCTAAAATTTGCTTAATCATCTAGATTTTAACGATTTTGATCGATATTTGTATTCATACCGGTCTTGCATAACAGAATACGAAAAATAAGCTTTTTAAACACTAGAAAAATGAATTTCAATCATATTTTCATGCTTGTAAAACTTTGCAAAAAAATACACTGTGGTCTATAAAAAAAAATTTACATTATACACATGATGATAACAACAATTATTTATGTCGTTTTTTAGTTGTCTACTGTAGAAGAAAATTGTCCTTTGAGGTCTTTTCCTAAAAGAACTTTCTTCTATAGAATGCATTAAAGACGAAAAAACCCGGAAATATGGGAAGTGTCATTTTTTTTGCATTTACCAATTTATGACAAGATACCGAGTGGTAGCTTTTGGTACACGAAATTCGAAGTAAAAATCTAGATAAATGATTGAAAAATTATGTTTTGAATAATTACAAAGTTAGTTCGATATGACTGTTTCGATTGAACATCACTAAGAACTTCCAAACATCAACGAACGAAAAAATGACCGAAGTTTTCCTGTTGAACGACGTGTACGATTGATTTGTTGTGGAACATGCCAGTTGTTTCTCACTGGGGTATAATAGCTGACTGGAACATTCCAATAGAAATTAGTTCCACATTTTGTGCATGCCATATGATTGCAACCGCCACTCTTCTCAATGTTGCACCGGCATCCGGGACATTTTTGCGAATAGTTGTTAAACCATATTTGTGTCATTGGATCGATGGATGGATACAATAGTTCATATTCATCACAGGTTATGCCTTCGTGCCACTGAACACGATGAAAAGTACAGGTATCTTTTTTGCATGTGATACATGTCATTTTCGAATTTCGAATTGATATTGTATTATCATATTGACCGGAACCACATTCATGAGCACACCAAAAAAAATTATCTTGGTTATCCAGGAATCGTCTGATCAGATAAGCATCGTAGTTTTTCAACAGTAAATGCTCCGG
>CAJNSZ010000507.1:62173-79760 GCA_905329745.1 Rotaria sp. Silwood2
ACTACTTTGTAAAAAGTTTCATTTTTGATTATTGCTCCAATATTTTCTGGCTAGAGGTGTTAATTATTTTGTGTTGTTTATCATTTTAAATAAGATCTTGTTTGAATAGCCTCATGAAAGTAATTTTTCTATGTCCATATAGCGTAAAAATCTAGAAATTTCCTGAATTTGACACTGTCAAGTTACTATAATCTTTACTATTTAGCATAGATAAATCCCATTTTCGACAAGCTTTAATTTGATATAAAATTTGTTATGGATACAATTTGAAATCATAGCATTACTCATTCTGGAAACATATTTTTATCCATCCTATAGTATTGAATTAAACATCATGTTTTCATGATAGTAAATCGTGATATTGTTCAGCGAATTTCATCGTTAACAAAATATAATTTTTTTTTTCTTGGTCTCTTTACATACATCACTTGTTTTGATTTCAACATGAAAAACACATAGTTTTGATGTGACTCTTTGTTTATTATAGCAATGTTGATATGGATATTTTGTTATTATTTTCATTTTAGTTTTACCTTGTTAGTGCAATTCTATAGATAAGTACTAATTTTTAAATCTTTTATGTTTCTTGCATAATATTTTCTTTTTCTTTTCATATTTCTCATTTAAGAAAAAAGACGAATATCATGTTATTTTCTCGATTATAAAAAAATTCGATATTTATACACTTTAGTCGCATCAACAAAGTGTACACAAGCATCTTGTTTAAGATTTCTATTGCAAGTTCTGATGCTAAACCCTGGTTCATATTTGCAATTCTTTGCAGATTGCTTTAAAGAACTGTTGACGACGTTCCTTCTGTTTATCCGTGTCGATCGGATTGATTTTATTGATGGTCTGTTCAAAATTCATAACCCCTGCTTGATGAACCTATACAAGACGAAAGAAATTGATAAGATAAATTCAATTTCGAGTAATATAAACTACTACATACATTTTTCATCCAGAACCAAGCAGTCGTAGCCCAAGCTACATCTTCGTCTCGTGCAACCAATTCCGGATCATGAACCAAGCGATCGTCACCATATAGATACAGAGAGGCGGCTAGATAGTTGTATTTGTGAGTCAGCTGAATGTATCCTCGTCCAAGATAGGTTTTTCCTCCATGGTAATCATCTCTAGGATTAAGCTCCCTTTTGTACTGAAGACCTCCACTTTCATGGTAGATATTAGCCAAGAACATTGCTAACTCTGCTCTGACGCTAATATTTGCTTTTGGTATAGCATTAATTAAACCATTGTAGTTTTCACGACAATTATCTGGTATTGAAAATCCGCAGGCTGTTATTGTACGCTTGAATTCATCCAAGCTGATCATTTTGTACTATATAGTTGTAACGTTATGAGAGAGCAGATTTTTCTAGAAAAAAGAAAATTGTAACTAGATTTTTTGTAAGTTTGAAAACTCGTTCTCTTAGATTCAATATATAAAACTCATAGTTTATCGATTAAATATCTGAAAATGATAACTTTTACAATGAAAAAGTCGCTCCAAAGTCCACAGTTCCTGAAACAAAATTTATTGTCTCAAAATCTCGAAAAACATTCTAGAATAAATTATTTATTACACTTGAATGTATTTTTACAAGTAACACTGAACAGAAGAAGTCAACATGATGGATGGTGGATAGAATTGAGCATTAGTAATGTGTTTACGCAGTGCTGTATGAATATAGTTACTTACACTGGATCACTATTACCGAAACAAGAAAAACAATTGACATTTACAAGCCACTGCCTATCGCAGAATTCACTATGACTAGAGAAGAGAAAATCCTAATTTTTGGTAAAGGTTTTGCAAGGTGTCTCTGACCCCATTTTTTTCGCGATTTTTTTTTTTTTGAGGTTATGAGATCTTCAATATGCATCTGATTTTCTTTTGATTGTTGAGGTTTGAAGGCGAACAACTCATAATATCATGAAGTGAAAATCTGAAATAGATATTTCTTTTTTCTATCATGCCTAACCAAGTGTCTATGGTTTGAATAAATTCTTTCCTAGCTCAATATTATCATCCATATTTTTTACGTGTTTTTGTTTAAAAAACTATCTTTTTAATCATATACCGTGATTGTGTGATTGTATTCAATCGTGTATAGACTAATCCAGCAGGGATGTGGAACATTGAGAGAGAAAAAAAATGTAGTTTATCTTCTGGTTATTAGATAGTTTACATCAACTTGAGATTATATTTTTCAATTTCTCACGTATAAAAGCTTGCTCTATAAGATATTTGTTTCGATATCAAAACTACAACGTACATGAAGAGAAATTAGACAGAAAATGACTTTCTATGTAGAGAAACGTGCAACAATTAATTCCTACCGAACAAAAACTAAAATTGTACCGATAGCGATATCGTAAGATTTTTCAATGCGTAGATATGCAATGAATAGATGAGTACGAATCGACAAATGAATCGCAAACAAATAAAAATTATACATAAATATATCCCCAAGAAAGAAATTAGTAGGAAAAAACCAATAGTCATTACTCATTTATCCTTCCATCATTCGTCAGACAGACATGACGTCATGTTTTTTTTATCTATGCCAAGATGCTAAGAATATATAGAACTATGGCTTAAGAACAAATAAAAAACACATAAGAAAAGAACGTGTGAATATTTCTCGAAGTAAAAGAAGTTGGAAAAAACCATCCGTCCATTATTTATACATTTGATTATAGGTCATCAAGACAAAAAGGAAAAAATAAAGATTCCATTTCAGAATTGTACTAAGATGGCATTGTTGTTCTATTCTCTACGATGTATCTATGACGGAAGAAAAAAACAAATTTTGTCTTTCCTTTACTAGTCGACAAGGTCTCATCATGAGTATATAACATTGACTCACACAAATGATTCGCTCGCGCTTTCTACATTTATTGTCAATAATTTATTTGCATCGATCATCTCAAAGTACATGAAGATTTTCTCATATAATTCACAGCACTTACTGATGAAATCAATGCACTTGTAGATTAATACAAGAACTTCAATCTGCTTTCTTCGCATAACTCGAGAACTGATGTATAAAAGCACATCAAACAGTTGTTCGTTGTTACTATCAATGTTAAAAATATTCGATTTACTTCTCATTCCTGTTGCAATGAGTTTTCTGCATTTTTCTCACTTTCATTAATAAAAATAACGTTCATTAGCGAGTTAAGTTCAGCTGATAGTGAAACTTTTGCAACAATCGACTTCATTCTCACAATGAATTTCGTCATGTGCTATCATCGTTTATTGAAAGGAAGAAAACGTTTTCTATTACATCTCATCTAATTGATCAAGTCTGATTGAAAAGATCGAAATTGTGTTCATATAAGGATTGCCACCACTCAAGTTCGAAAAGCAGCAAAAAAAAAACAGAAACAATGGGGAAATGTTTTTTTTTCTAATGTGGGATTCTCACATTTCTATTGATTTTAACAATTTGTTATTTCTTTTCATGTACCTATTTATTGCCAAAGTACGAAATACAATACATAATACATGAAGAAGGTGAATATTTCATTAAGCATATGATTTTTTTTTGAACGTAGTTATATCTACTGCTTGAATGACTTCGTGTAACAATGAAGTGTTTCAATGAATTTGTATTTCTGCAGCTATTAAATTTGCTGAAATAAATTGCAGAAAATGTCCGACAGATGCCTCATTTCCGAAAAAAAAACACTTTCGACATTAGTGTTGCTTGTTGGAATGGCACGAAAAATGAACCAAATAGGCAATTACGGCCCCATCGACGACAGTGTAGGTATGGTTCAAGAAAGCACATGTATCTATACCTACACTGATCCATCTTCTGAGTCACACAATAGTTATTTATTTAATAAAAGTCATAATATCACGTATCATAATATCTATATCGATAAAAATGACAAAAGTAAAGAATATAATAACTTAGTTTTTGAATGATTGTGGCATGCACATTATTTCAGTTACAATGAACAAACATTAAAAACTTTATATGTATCTTAGTCATTTGTACTCGAGTTATAATTAAATGACTAATCGTTCTGTGTAACAACAACATGTCGTATAAAATCAAATTGGTTAATCGCTATTTGAAAAAAGTGTATCTTATCAATCATTCCAATAGTGTTAATTTCTACAATTAATATTCGCTACCATAAGTTAAAAGTCATATAAAATGAAAAAGATCTGCATTAATATTATGAAATACATAGAATAAACATTTTTTAATCTATTTTTTATTAATTATGCTAGTGAATATAAAAATAGAAAGTATTTATAGCACACTTGAAAGAAAAAAAAAGAAATGAAGATATTTAAGTCAGAAGGAGCATTATGAACGCGAAGTGTTTCAGAATTTACCACCAATGTAATTATGNATGCAGAAAACTGTTCAATCATTTATTACATGATTTAGACTGTAATCATCTATTTTTAATGCATATGATCATAATTGAAAACAGACAATCACGTATGGAATCAAACTATTTGAGGCTGTTTAATTTAATTTTATAGATGTTTCGTAAAGCTAGTTAGATGGAACTGCTGTAGAATTGGATGATGAATATGTCTTTTGGTTTGAAAAAACTAGTCTGTATTCAAAGGAGAGAAGGAAAGAAAATGTCTAATGTAATTTGATTGTTTAAAACATGTGCTATTTCAAATACATTCATTAAGTCCAAATAATAGGTAAATTCAACAATACAACACATACATATCTCACTCATTTTATCTTCATCTCTTGGATGATTTCACATTTATTAGTGAAAGTGAAGAGGCCACTGCTCGGCATTCTATTCTTCAGTATCGTATCGAATAAAATCTACCGAACAGGCATCCACATTTTTCTCGTCTTCTATTTCTGGAAGTGAACTTCACTCACAAAGAGCACGATACACTCAAGTATTCCGTATATTTCTGTGCTTGATGACCCTCGTTCTCTTTCTTTCTATACTGCGTAAAAAAGAGCGACAGCGAGGATGACTAAAAGCAGCCAGAGCGCAATGAAAGAAGGAGAGAAAAAAGAAAAGAAAAAAAGAATGTTCTTTCCTCCCGATCACCATATATAAAGGCGAGTTCTATCACCAGTGTACATTCACATTCATTTCAAACAACTACTATTACTATTCTCACGACTAGCTATGTGAGTACAATCTTTCTATTCATGTTTCACAAGCAATCAGAACTTTTTGTTTTGTTAATAGAAATTGAACGATGGAACCAATCAAAGCTGGTGTTGCAAAAGGCAAGTAGACAGTGCAAGGCAAGAAGGTCGAAGAGAAAGGAGAGAAAGCCAGAGATCCAACCATAAAGTCGGGTGAGCGCGTCGATGCAGCATTAGATGCTGGCAAAGCTAAAATCAAGGAACACGAGCATGCTGCCAAGGACAATTACCGCAAGAACAAGCATTCTGTTCACTGAGTGACGATTTCTTGTAGTGAACAGTATCTTTGCTGTTTCTTCATGTATATTAATCATAGTATGTTGTTCGCGTTGTAAATTTCTGTTTAAACAAAAGATCTCGTATCTTGGCTGGTGTTTTTTTTCTATTGTTTTCCTTATCTTCTCAATATTAGGCTGTGATGATTTTCAATAGAAGACATCCCAGCGCGAATGGAATAACGCTTTATGAAGAGACGGTCCGCCAGAACACCGACTTATAGACTATGGGGCTGATCGGAGTCCGATATCCAATTTTCGATTTAGACTCTTAAAAGAAAGCCCATGGTATGAAACCTGTAAATCCAAAGTATCAGCCTCTTCTTGTTTTCTTCTGAAAAACGCGGCAAGTCACAAGGTGTCAGACTCGAATTCACCGTTGAAAAAATTGATTATTTTTCCGTTTTTTAACAGACGTATCGTATTTTGTGATTTTCTCTGCAATATATGGATCGTTCAAGCCGTGAAATATCTCAAAAGATAGGATCTTTCTCGAAGTCTCAAATACACTCTGAGATTGGCGAGGATCATGACAATGATGTGTCATGCTGTGGTTGTACTTAGTCATGTATGAGCGTCGGCGACCCTGCCTGCTACAATAACTCATGTCAAAAAACATACTTGCATATTCTGGAAGCCCGTCACAAACTGCATCGTCTGGTATATTATTCAAGAAGAAAAACAATTAGGAGAAAATTTATTAAAAACCGAACTTGTCCAACTATCAGTGTCAGTAGAATATTTTAGATCTTCATCCGACTCGTATTGTCATATATCTCTACCATTTGCACTCAAAATTGAAAGATGATAATAGACTTTTGCTTCGCATTGGAAGCAGAGTCATGCAGGCAATACTACAGTTTTACAGAGAACTCAATTAGTGATTCCACCAGACACGCATCCGATTCTATACTTCGACTATTCACACTTGATCAAATGCTTTTTTTCTAAATCTAAATAAACAGTTGTTTACATTTTTCAAGGGCTACAAGATGGACTAATTAACTAGTGTGTTTATTCCAGCTCATATGCCAAGAAAGGCCATTTTGTTCGAATATAAGATGAGCCTATTGCCACCCGAAAAATAACATATGAAGATTTTCTCGCTATGCTAGTCAGTTTGTCTGAAATTTTCACCACAGATGAAGATTCCTTTGCTCTATCAACTGACATTATCAACGTTTTGTATTGGTGTAATTCTTCAATGACTAAGGTTTAGAAAAATCCTTAAAGTCTCAAATGTGTATGCAGATCAATGTTTGGAAAATTTCATTTTTCTTCTTGGCTCTTATTTGCAGACTTCAGAAGAACACAATCACGGCGGTGGAAGAATTTAATTGAACTCGCCTTTATATATGGTGCTCAGAACGAAAGAACATTATTTTCCTTCACCTCTTTTTCTCTCGTTCTATTCTACTTTTACTCATCCCCACTATCACTAATTTTTACGCAGAATTAAAAGCAAGAGAACGAGAATCATCATGCTCAAAAATAGGCGTAGTACTTGCGTGCATTGTACTCTTTGTGCAAAAAATCCACTTCCTGCACAAAATATTGAGACATTTATCGCGTTACGGGTTTAGCCCCTTTTTCAGGACACGAGATAGCTACGTATGTGTGTGCAAGCATAAATCTTTATTATTAAAATAAACAGTTTATAATACACGGATGTTTGTGTCTTGTTCTCAGATGAGTTTAATTTGTTCTTGAGGAACTTGCCGAATTTTGTCGTTCGGCTTCCGACAGAACCGCTTCGTACTGATGAATGAAATTAGTGTCACCACAATAAAATTCGGCGACGATCAACGTCTTGCCTCGACTGTCAGCCAATCCTGTCTTGACGCTGATCCATGTCTGATGAGTTCTATCAAGGTCCGAGCTCGGTGCCACTCTGGATACAGTTGAAATATGGCAAACATATGGAGAGACAGCTCACGGTTCAAGGTCAAGTTCGTTTCTGATAACGCTCTACAGTTGACCGATGAAATCGGAATGGATCTTGGCAACCGTTTCCAAGACTGGGTGTGGGTGTGGTGAAAGAAGAAGCCAACACCCACACCTATACCCTTTTTCTTCCTACAGTCTTTGACCATCGATTTTTACTTGAAGCCGAAGAAGTTTGGTTTAATAGTTTCAAAAATACATATATAAAAGCTCTGTTATCAACCACCTTAGCTGCTTCGTCTATACTTGCAACCTGTAACTAAAAATGGCGTGTCCCGCTCGGTAAAAGATTTCTCACCGGCCACAATGCGCAATAGTTTCTTTACGGTTGGTCTGGGCTTCTTGAAGTATTTTCAGTTACTTGATCATATGCATATGTGACCATAGACTACTCTTTTAATTTTTTTTATAAGTGTATACGAGCACATTAGTTCTGATATTTCCCTGCTCGAATACTACATGTGGAACCAGATCACATCCTTTCAGTAGATGATTAGCGACGTTTGCGCCGCGTTACTTGTGCATTATGGAAGAATAGAATTTACGATGTCTTTCATTTCGATGAAAACATTTGTTTATTAGAAAAAGCGAATATCTGACGAAAATCTTTTGTACATCTCTTTCTCATAATGGATAATAGAAGCCTGAGACCCAGAACGAGCATTATGACAGTCGTAAACTATCATTTACGACGTCGTATGCGATTGTGTACGGTCCTACACAATGTAAATTACGACAGTTTGCGATCGTATTTCGTCGTATTACTTGACCATAGATTTACGAGCATATGTCATAGTGTCGTATACGATGAAATACAGCTCGTATAAGAGCAGCGTAAACTGCCGTACACTTTTGAATACGCCGTCGTTTGCCATCGTAATCATGCCAAATTCTGCTCAGTGAAGAAGGGATAACTTTTTCCTACCCCTCCTCTCGTGAACAAAAGAAAAAAAATGATGATTTATTTATTTAAATTATTTTTTTATTCAGAAATATCCCAACGACAGATCCAATCCTAAGTACTTATTAAAAAAATTGAACAACATTTTTTTTGACATATCTAAATAAAATATTACTGTTTAGTTTTTTAAATAAATATTTACGATTGGATGCACCGTTGGGATGAATCTAAATAAAAAGTAATTAATTAATTAATTAATTAATTAAAATATTTTTTTCTAATTTCTTTATTTAAATAAATAAATACTCACCTGAAGTTTGTTGTGAAGATAAATCGAAATAAAAGAAATAATTTTTTGATGAGTTCATGCTTGCGTCGGTGTATGTGGGTGTGGCTGTGGGTGGGGGTGGGGATAGGGGTAGGGATATGGGTGCAAGTGATGGTGGGCATCTGCTCGCTTACAATCACACCCACACCTATACCTTCAGTGTTATCTGCATCCATCAATCCAGATATTGCCAAATGCTATGTTGCGGTGGAGATACATTCGAGTTCTCATCAATATAAGGGAGTTCGTTTCAAATATTAATCACAAGAAGCAATACAAAAGCAATTGCCGCCTCGATTGAACATTCCGCTTACTATCCCGATGAGTATGAATGGCTATTTTCGTTCCGATCTATGTTTCGCATATATCGAGTGGATTTTATCGATCATCTATGGCATGTTAATTTAACAGTAGTTTAAGAAGAGGATCCGCAATTTTGTGATTTATTTCGTCCGTGAAAAGTATTTTCAATGAAAGCAATTTTTTCTTTAATCGTTACGAACAACTCTTTATTCACGATCTTAGCTTAGAGAATGACTCTTTTCTCTCGCTTCAATTACTCATTGACATGATTTCGAACAGACAGAATTTGTTTGAGTCGAAAGGATCGTTATGCGTCGTCAAAGGTATCTTGATAGTCCGTCAAACTTGAAAAATATCAATGAACTCGAACGCACATATCGTCATGGTGGTGATCTTTAATGGTATACAATGGACTGTTTTCTCCGTCGTTTTTTCAATGAATCACTTCGGGAAAAGAAGATATTGACAGTATTTTTAAAATTATGTTATTTTATTTATGGTCTACGTAATCAATTGGCTCAACTTCCAATTTTCTACATTTAATCATTGCTTTTGGATCAATCGGTTTTAACGATTCATCATGGGCAACATATAAAGACTGCCCAATCATACCAATTCGCTACGAATATTAACAATTCAGTATCAATCAATAGTTTTCCTATTGTCGTCTTCCGGTTGAAACGAGACCTAGTACACTTTGTTTTCCAGCTACAGATAAAAGCTGTTCTCCATCAAATCTTCGTCGATAAATCTATTTCTCATACGATTCCATTCTCAAAGATCGCTTATCAAAGTATATTTCAAGATGAAGACGAAGTACTGTTTTCAATGGCTTGAGTCTTTCATGTTGATGCAATGAAACAATTTGGTGCATTGTGGATTGTCAATATGACATTGGCAAAGAAGGAAGATGAACAACGGAATTTTCTTACTGCACATTTGAATAAATAGTTCATGTCAAATTTAATCTAAAGTACAAATCATTTTCCTTATGCATTGGCAATATTCAATTATGCTGAACATGGATTCCGCAAGTCTTTTGATTTGTAATGTGACAAAAGTGAAAGAAATGCCATTGGTTTAAATTTAATCACCCATCCTTATGAAACGCTTCGAATAGAGTCGGCATTTGATCATCAAACTCACGTTTTCAAATCCACTTCCCTAGTTCACGTATTGACTCTTTTCTCGGCAGTATTTTACCAGTTGCTTTGAATCGGTTCAATACTGACCAACATTAATGAATCCAACATTCAACAGTACGCTGAAGTTTACTTATCACTTTTTTACAGTACTGATATATATTTTGCCGAGATATGGATGCCAGTATTATTAAGTATGGACGCGTTTCGTTCCAGCGTGCGTTGTCTTCCTGCACATAGGAGTTTACTTGGATGTTGAATGTAGTTTTATTTACCAACCTATAAGCGTGATCAGTACTGTTAAACTCCTGATTTGAGGGCACGAATGCTTTTTGGTTAACACTAAAATTATCCGTGTTGAGTAATAGGATCGAAAATTAAAATGAATAGACATTTAAATGTTAGAAGTTTATAATTATCTATTAAAAAAACTTAAAATTATTATCTTTCTTTCTCTTGTGCAACACAATTTCTCATTATTGCCTCGTGGAAAACAGTCTCTAGCATTTTTGCAAATGAACATCGAGGTTTGTCGAGAATGAACTGTCTAACATTTACTTGTTTTCCACTGATTCTCAGAATAATTTATTTTGACATCGTTGAGCGTGATCTATATCCATAAAATTGTTAGAATGTGTAAGAGAGAATTGCTTATCAGATCAGGAAGCGATCAAGCAACTTTTTCTTCCATGCGACAATCATCTTCGTTGGTTTCTTTCTTGACGAAAAAATATAATTCTTCACAAACATCGATGAAGATGATGTACACACTTGCTTCGCAATACCTGGCGATGAATGACTTCTACGCCTCAATACAAATCCAGTACTTGTCAGTAAAATGTAAAATATCGCAGGTGTTCAGCACTGAAAGAAACTAAGTAGTACGTCCGCTTGGAATGGAATCGTTATTTTTTAGGGGAATCGGAGCATCTATTTGATCACCTTTTCGTGAATCTTCAGATTTCAAAACGAGTGACACTTGTGATCGTTCGCGAACATAACACAAAAGAGTATGATGGTTTACTGTAGTCTTGTCGTGATACTAACAGTGCTCGACAATATCAAATTCTGAAGAGTAAAAATTGAACATCGATTTATTTATCCCATAAGATTGATTATTTATCGGAAAGTAAATAAAAAATGAAAATATAGAAAAGAATTAGCTCCACTCATACATTTTAGTTTCACATCAACTCAATCCACGTTAGATATCGTGTGAAAAATTCCAATTAATGAAAATCAAAGAATTTTGTGTTCACTGTTTGGGTTGTGTGAAAATTCGAAATCGAGATGGACATATGCTCGTTCGATGTCATCGAGTTTCTCAAGTTTCTCTTGAAGTTCTCCTCCGATATCATGAGCAACCGCCAATGGCATCGAACCTGGTAAACCAATGTCAACTTCAACGAAACATCTTGTACCGCCATGAACAGCTCGAATAGTATCGATTTTTGTCACTGCGTCAGGACGGAAATTGTAGACAACATGGGTAATTCGTTGGAGTAACAACCGATCAGCTGTGAAACCTGTTAGGTAACGAATTTGTCCTATACAAACAAAAACATTTATTATATTTTTTGTGAAACACGATTGGAAGTGAGTATTGAAGTATGTAAGAAGAAAAGTGACCCCTCCTCCTGTACCACCGCGCACTGTGTGTATCCAGGCGGACATTAGATAAAAAACGAAAGTCAGCTTTTCATCGATTTAAATAGTGATAAATATACTTCTAGACACGCTCTATCTGATGGCATAAAAGCTTTTGTTATGAATCCCAAGTAGCATGAAAAGTCCGCCAACGAAAAATTAGCGTGAGAATACGCCTATCCTTAAAAAAAACTTTATTTTTTGCGTAAGACTCAGCCGATGGGTAGACACAAATAACACATATTTGGAGCTGGCTCAATGTCTTCATCGATTCGTAAAAAGCATTTCAAATTTGAGCTGCAAAATGTTAAGAAAAAAAAGGAAAACTTTTCTGTAGTGATTTTCCGAACGGCTAAGTTTAGTAAAGTGAGCGCGTCATCCTTAACCATGATCCACATTCGCTCAAACTTTGTCAAAGTATTCGCCTATCTAGGCTCTATCAACACAGCTAGCACAAATTAGCACAAACGTTCCTGGACTTGCATATAGGCTTTCCAAAAAACCATGTTTTCCCACGTATTTTCGATTTGTTTTGGTCCAGAAACGTTTTTATTTAATAAAATAGACATATTCGGAATCCGCACATTAAACTGCATCCAATGACATATGATACAAAACATTTTTTAAAAGAAAAACTTTCTTGAAAAAATGTGGGCAAGGGTCCCCATCAGGTATTTTTCGCCGGAATTGTTTTTTTCAGAAAACTATTTTTTTTCTTAAGAGTGATTTTCTGTGTGATACACAATCATTTCTGAGCAAAACAAGCTCGTTTCCGAACACGAAAGCCACATGTCCGCCTGCCATGCGAAAAATGCACACTGTACCGTGTCGGTCTGTGCCACAGATGGTGACAGACAGATAGAGTATGTTAGTCTATGTGACCATGAATCATAAACTGATCAATATGAGTAGAACTCTCATTTGCAAGTGAAACAGGCCCATCGTGTTGCACATTTTAATCCCGTATGGAATACGCTGAAAGCATTTCTAAATAGAATAAATATCATTTAGATTGGTTTACTATTCAAAATGTATTTGGAATTATTCAAAGATTCAAGAAGCATATTAGAAATAAAAAGAAATCAATACTGCGTTCTAATGAAAAAATATCATCTAAGCAGATACACAGTACTCACTATTCGCTTGTCGAACCCAGGAGAAAATAATGTACACTGAAATAAGGATCGCACCGATTGGATCGACAACAACAACCTGTTGCTTAATCTTGTTTCGTAGAGCATTCGAACCTTAAATAAAAATCATGTTCTTGCTTTTTTGAATATCTATCTCGTGATTGAATAAAATTTCGTATTAATAATACTTGAATATTCTAATAGAAAAGATGGATTTTTCACATCAATCAAAACCAATTTCTGTAAAATAATTTGTGATTTCATTTTTTCTCTTTCTCTTATTTACTCGATTTCTTTCAAAACAATTTATTCTTCTCACTCGCACTACTGGATGAAATAGCACAAAGCTCTAATAATCGATCTCATATGATATTTCTCTTTGTTGATAAGTTATATTGAACAAGATGTTTGACGTTACCGATAAGTCCACAGGCAAGTGCCACCATATTTGATGCAACATCATTTCGATTATCTTCAGAAAGAGCATGCACCGATGGATTTTTTATGTGATAACACAAGACAAAAAGGATAGCCTTGGACGCTAGAAAGAAATTCATCTGGATTGTTTATTATTAATTATGAATAATAAGACTTACATATAGTAATTACCATGACAATAATAGGCAATGTGCTCATGTTAAGATCGGGCAATGTTTTACATGATGAAGCATTGTATTGACTTGTGAAATATTCAACATCTTGAATTAAAGTTTGAGCACTCTGAAAAATTACTTCCACACTAGCTGAACACATAATAACAGAGAGAATAACAATAGCAATTGGTTCGAGACGTGTTCGTCCTAAACAAAAATGGAATCTTGCTTCAAATAAACATTCCTTCACAAGATTACCTGTAGGATATTGATAGCCGTCTCGTTTCTTAATTTTGTATGCTGTCCAAAGGAGAATGAAACCGGTGAGAAGATCAACTATACTGTCGACTACCGATGAGATCACCGAGAGAGATTTCGACACAACAGCAGCTACTATTTTGATGATTACTAGAATCTTTCATACAGAAGAACGAACAACTTTTCAATAAAGTACACAAAATGGAACATACAATATTGGTAATTAGAGTGACCAAAGTCAAAATCTTGACGGTGCGATTTTGTCGTTTCAGATAAGATGTTGCTTCATTTTCTCCATCGGCACTCTTCGGTAAAAGAATGGCTTCGAGTGAAGTTATAAATTCCAATTGATCCTCGTAGAATTTCCTGAATATCTCAGAAATGGGAAGAATTTGATATCAATGATTGATAAGTGATTCAATCTGAATACATGTGGAATTTCGGTCAGAGATTGGATACTTACAATACCGGACATCATTTTTCGGACGATTTTGTTTTGTGTATAACTATCTTATAAAGTTAACTTTTGAAGTGCGGCTTGCGCCAAAATTACAGACAGTGTCTATGCTATATCCACAGAAAGTTCACCCCTAAATGTTGAGTAATAGTGAAACTGAGCATATAACAATAAGCAGTAGTCATTTCCTATTGGACAAGTTTTTTCGGAAGATCTTTCAAATTGGGTTATTTGTTTTTCGCAAATGTTCTCAAAGCGCTGAATCCATGTCAATAGAAAGAGGACAAGACGAGCTACATTTTGATGACTAAAGCTTTCTAAAAGAAAAATGTCTATGAATTCAAATGCTTATTTTCTGACAGACACTTGACAATATTCATGTGAACTATTTATCATTATTATATAATGAGTAATTTTTCTTTCGAAATATCATATTCGAAAAAGAGTCTGACGCTGCAAATTTTTCAGAAAATGACCTCTCAAAATCGAAAAGGATTTTTTGAGAAACCTTAAAGCATCTGCTATCTTATGCAGCATCAAACTTTCTTTCGAATATAGTATTTGGGAAGAAAAATTGCTCATTATATAAAAATGATGAAGAGTTCACATGAACACTGTCGAGTGTCTGTCATTAAATAAGCATTTCACTTCATAGATATTTTGCTTCTAGAAAACTTTAGTCATCAAAATGTAGCTCGTCTTGTCCTCTTTCTATTGATGTGGACTCAGCCCTTTTAGAACATTTACGAAAAACAAGCAATCCAATTTGAAAGATCGCCCGAAAAAAACGTGTCCAACAGGAAATGACTACTGCTCATTGTTATATACTCAGTTGCACTATTACTCAACATTTAGCAGTGAAATTTTCTGTGGATATAGCATAGACATTGTCTGTAATTTTGGTGCAAGCCACGCCTTTAGGGCTAACTTTATAAGATAGTTATACACAGAACAAAATCGTCCGAAAAATTATGTCCAGTATTGTATATCATTTTCAATCAAGAAAAATGAAAGGTATGAAAGAGAAATGATAATGTTTGTTTCTAGATGCATGGTGGTTGGGTATAATGAACAACGTCAGCCTTAATGGATAGCATTGGATGACAGATGCTTCTCTAGATCATATGTGCGAAAAGTTGACTAAGAAGAACCTGAGAGTACGTGAAAGGACGTAAAGTACTGGTACCAAGTAGTATCAGTTCAGAGCTCAATCTCTTGCTTTGTGCAAGTTTTACCAACTCGTATAAGGAAAGATCCGCTTTTTGCTCTTGATGAAGTTCAGTCTAGCTGAACCCAAGTAGACCTCAGAAAGCTAGTGATGGGTGCGACGTGTAGTCGAAACTTGAAAAAACTGTTCTTTTCTGTGCTGCCAAGACGTCGAGCCCTCGAGACCCATTGAAAATTGAGCCCACAGACATATTTACTCATCTTACACTCACTTTCGACTTCTCGGACCCATTTCGACCACTCGAAATCCATCAAAATATTGTGTGGTCGGTAACATTATCCCATCGCACATTCCTTTTCGACTCTCCGAACACAATTCAACCACTCAAGTTATATCGATATTTCGACTGGTCCAGGAGAAGAGACCTATCGAGAAGATACTTTCGATTGCTCGTTTTTATTTTGATCATTAAAAAGTTTTTGACATTTTGTTTTCGAATGATTCTTCACTTTTATTCGATCATCCCATCGGAGAATTTTTTGTTCGCTAGGTGGTTTTATATAGGTTCATGGTTTTTACAACAAAATGCATCAACTGCAGCTACACAATATGATCAAAATTGATGCGCATTTCTAATGAAACGGAAATCAAGGTAGACTATTAGTTATTGAAATCTTCGAAAATTCGTAGTTCTTCAAATCGCACATGTTTGCGATTACTCGTTAGCAAAGAACTAATCGATGGGATAATCTCGAACGGTCGATTTGTTTTTTCGTCCTCGAAACTATTGAAATAGCTGAAGATTCTTAATTGAAAGAGAATAGTTCCGCGAAATTTATCGCTGTTCTAGTTGCAATATTTCTTTCATGATTTTTTATTACATAGTCAAATTAATTAAAATAGAATTTATGCTAAAGCATAAATCTTCTATTTAACAGAAGAAAACATATAACAGAAAGAATTGCTTTTATCTATCATCGACAATAGAAATACATATCCCATGATTTTTTTGAAAAAAAAATAATTAAAAATATGTTCAAAGAAAATTACAAAAGTGTTGAAGTTATATATATATTATGACGATGTGTAGCTTTATCAAAGACTTAAATGTCATGTTTAGTTCACCTGATCTATAAAAGCTTCGTAATTGTAAGTACCTATGTTCGAATCGTCTCTTCTGCAAAAATACCCGATAGTTCCTCGAGGGCTCGACAAAATGGGATACATGAAACAAATATTTTTTGAAAATTTTATAAAATTTCGAGCGCTCCGAATACCGACCGCTCGAGCCTCTGTTAATTTGACCCATCGAAACCGATCGAAGAAGGGTGTGTTGAGGGCATCGCACTTCCAAATCGACACCTCGAAACACCCATCGAGTGGCTGCTTGGGGAGCAAGCATTCATTCGACTAGAAAATTTCAGAAAAGACTTGCATTTGACAGAGTGATAAACGCGAACTTTTGTCTAATTTGCACGCATTGATCTAATCTTTTCTTGTCTTTGATGGTGTTTAAACAATGACGCATAACTGAGTCGTTTTAACATAACTCTTAAAACAAATATCTTTCGTCTTTTTATTATTTACCTGACATTTTTCTTGAGAGATTTGTCGTTTGGTTTGCATAAATCCTTGTACGATCGAATATTTTCCAAGTAGCCATATGTACTGTGAGAAATGGATGACGAAGGCTCTTCAGAATGTTTCACTTCGTCAACGGAACCGATTTCACTGTGCACTTGAAATGATCTGTAAGGTCGACGAGCCAACAGGCGAAGACGTCGACGTGAGTTTCTCGTACTGTTAAGCGACAATTGTGCGTGAGTCTTGTCGGGAAATACTTGAATTTGATCTTGTCCTGAATCGGCCATTTTAAGAGAAATATATGTTTGTGCTTATGGTGTATTGTGAATATTTTATTCTCGCGTTTCTTGTGCAATACTTAGTGTTCTGTATGTATATATATATCCTCGCTCCGTGTACAGAATCAATCAGCTATGACTGCTCTTTCGTATATGTCTGGAGGAGTAATAAATTGCACCCAGCAACCCTTGCTTCAAGGATGAGAAGGAAAGAAGAGAGCATCAGGTCCAATTAAGATGAAATTGGCTCCCACGAAGGATCTGTGAGGCTCTCGTTTGGGGATGTATAGTAGAACTAATGATTTTAGTCTGCTAAAGAATTAAAGAGCTTACATAAACTTCCTACCTTCCTTTGTCGTCGTAATATATAGTGACGGTGTGAAGTGATTGTATTTAAAATGTTTTATTTTGAAA
>CAJNSZ010000508.1:0-48540 GCA_905329745.1 Rotaria sp. Silwood2
TCGGATATCACTGGTTTCGATTTATTTTTTAAGTATAATTTGATTACATCAAATAGATAGTTTAAAAGTAAACATTATTACTTATTTACAGCTAGTGAACAGGGATGTGGCGAAGAAAAAAAAGTGGGGGGGTGCATTGAAAATTTTTGGAAACTGAGAAGGGTTCATGTATGATTTTTTAAAAGTGGGGGGGTGCAAACTCATATTTTCGATTTTGAAGACCTTTTTTTTGGAAAAATCTGACAATTTTTGCTGGGAAAAATTGAAAATTTTCAAAAAGTGGGGGGGTGCGCACCCCCCCGCACCCCGTGAAGGCCACATCCCTGATTGGACGAAAAAATTCATATCCGACGAAAATATGATGAAATATGTGTCGGACGTTTTTTTTCTTCCATATCAGATTATTGATTAAGTTCAATATTGACCAATCCCTATGTCATCAAAATCACCAATTAATCGCGATATATCGGGTAAACCCACGATTTTTTGGCATTTTTTAGAAAAATATCAAAATTTATCAAAAAAGATAGGACTTCGGTGAAATAGGTTAAAAACATCAAACTGACATTTCAGAGTCCTCCTCGGCTCTGTTTTCTTTATGTTTCGTGTTTCAAAGAAAGGGCCGAATCGAAGGGAAAAGAGTATAACCAGGGGTGTCCCGACCGGGGGGGGGGGGGGGGGGGGGGGGGGAGGCCCCCTTAAGTGATAATAATTTGATATGTGTGACGTTAATTAGCGGTTGGCTGAATATGTCGTCAACTATCATTTTCCACCCACATACAGTAAGAAAATATAAGAAACAAGTAAAAGTCAAAACTAATAATTAATAAACATAAGGCACGTGCACCAAAACTGAAAATAATAATAAATATAAGCCACGCATGCCAGATCAAATCGTATAAATAATATAATTATTATTATTAATAAATAAACAGAAGGTGCCAAATTAAAAACATAGTAAATATTAATAGCCAAAATAAATATTAAGTATAATTAAATATAAAGTAGGAGTGTTGAATAAAAATATAATGTTAGGAAATATATACCAGATCAAAATATATAAATATATTTAATAATTTAACAATCCATTTAATTTATCTGGCACAAGTTAATTGTCTTGGTAAGTTTTTGACGTTACGGGTACTAAGAACCGGTAAGACTTCATTAATCAGAGATTCAACAAAATATTTGTTCCAGAGAGCATAGAATTTTACTGGGAACGCTTTCGTACTTGTGCAGTATATGAAATGAACAAACATTGTTTGTCCATAGTCAATTGATATTTGTTCTTTTATTGGTGCCTCTATAATTTTTTGACGGAAACTATTATAATTATTGAAATTTACCAGTTCATCGATGTTGAGCTTCAATAACACAGTTAAATTGTTCAGTAATAAATTTATTTGGATACTTATTTAACAAAAGTGCCATTCGTCATTTTTCTCTTTCATTTAAATATGCTTGAAATGTTGAGCAATATCGAATAGCACTAACAACATCATAAATATTATATTTTTCTTTATATGTAATGGATGAATACTTTGGAATGGCTAATGATATGGTTCATAAGACGGCTTTTGATAGATCGAAGTAAATAATTGTCCATCTTGATTCTAGGCATGCACCGAACCCGGGAACAGACCTGGGATTCCCGGGTTCAGTCGTTCGCGGGGTTCAATCGATACTAACTTTCGACTCATTCCAAATCTTTCCTTCAATCTCACACAGTTTTACTAGCACATAGACTTCACTAGGGAATTTTTGCCAAAGGTAAATCAAGCGCGAGGAATTCGAATCTGAAGTCAGATTTTTTAAATTTTGAATAGAATTTTTTCGGTAAAAGGAAGGGTTTTTCGAAAAAGTAATGATATTTTATAAAGGTTGACGAAAGCACTATCGGGGTCAAATGATTCCCCTCTTTGTTTTTTTGTTTTCATTACTATAGTTCTGTTAGTTTTTTGACCTACTATATATAGACAGATAGCCTAGAACACGCTGCATCTTTTGGTATATTTACATTAAACATCAAATGCAGTTTAAAGAATAAAAACCTTATGAAAAAAAAGTGACATTTTCTTACTACAATATGCAATGTCAATTCAATGGATATCATTTGCTTGTTACTTTTTTGACATAAAATAAAAATTCAAGTAGCTCCGATGACTGACAGCTTATATTTAGGCAGCGATCTCTTATGCAGATATTTGAATTAACACGCCGAGTAAAATTAAGATTTCTTTTGCTTATGTAAAGTTTGAAGGTATCTAGTTACAAATGAAATCATATCGCTGAACGTGTCATGCTGACAGGCACCTGATAATATCAACATTATGTGTGGTTGTCCTTTTTTTCTCTTTCACGTACTTGAATTTTAGAGAAGTTATTAGAGATCAACATCCATTTTCTACAGTTCATATACCATTGGTACTTTCAGAAACTTTCCGTTCGTTAACTAAACAAACAATTGAAAATGCATATCGTAAGTGTAGCTTGATGTATGGAACAGATGAATATTATTATAGACCTTGACATTTTTTCATCAATTCTCTCATTGTAATCTAGATATGTATGTATATTGTTATAAAAAAAATTGTTACTTCTTTTTCTCATAAAGTTTTTATTCTTTAACCTGTATTTGATGTCCAATGTAAATATACCAGGGTGTGGGTGCCTGTAGCTGTGAGTAAAGACAAGATCAAACCCGCACTAATCCAAATTAGAGAATGATGAATTTGTGCTTGTCATCGAACTGTGTCCGAAATATAATGACTTTGCTTGAATGCGTTTCGCCTCCAGACATTTGAACGGCAAAAATTATGTGTCCACGGTACAATTCAACTATCAAGATGAAGATGCGCCAATTCAAGGATAGTTCTTCCCTTGTTCACCTGGTGCTCTGGTTATCGGCTGTTGTGCTCACACAACAGCTCTCATCCGGCAATTAGGTGTTTGTCAAGATGAATTCGACTGTTTTGATAGTCGACTCTCCGCTACCAACTGTCTTCAATAACTTCGAGACTGTATACAGTACTCAGATATTGAACGAGGCGATGATGAATATCATAGCTCAGGAAGCAACAGCAGCGACGACAATTAGGACAGATAATCTCACATTGTTTATTATTACTATTATTATTTCATTACTAAAATGCATTCTATTCTGATACTTTAAAACCCATTCAGACCATAATGGTAGTCCAAAAGTAACAGGACAGATAATTGTTTTCATTTTTTTTCTTTGAACATCGATAGTTACAACTCCTATTTATACTAGATATACTAGGTGATACCAGTCAGAGATGGGACATATTCAAAACAGACAAACATTTTCAAAAACGTGTTTAAATGCACAAAAAATGGCTTAAAATCCCAAAAAAGTGGACGTGTTTGGCTCACAATCGTGGCTTCCGACTGTCAGCGAAAAACAAGCACTTTTTGTCCTTTTTGCACGTTTAAACGCGTTTTCAGCAAAAGAACGCTTGTAAACGCATAAAACGATAATAAAAAGCTGTTATCTTTTTCAAACTCGTAAATCACTATCATAATTACAAACACAGGTCAGGAAAATGCAAAAAAACCACTACTTTTTATGTTCTTTTTATGCGTTTATACGCGTTTACAAGCGTTTTTTTGCTGAAAACGCGCTTTTGAAAATATTTGTCTGCTTCGAATGATCGACCTCTAGGCATATTAATTTGTTGCAAAGAATATAAATATGTCTTAATTCCTTTTATGTGACTCTATGAAATATTCGATGTTTTTCGTGTTACATTGGATTTGCATCTTCTTCTCTGCTTATCGCAGTCTGAGAAACAAAGTCGACTCTATGAGACTTTGAACTCCTTCAGACTAAAAGGAAACAAGAAATTAATTGAATCGAATGTAACGTGAAAAAAATCGAATATTTTATGTAGTCACATAAGAGGAATTAAGACATATTTATATTCTTTGGAACAAATTGATACGCCTAGAGGTTGATTATATGTCCCATCTCTGACTGGCATCACTTAGTATAGGTGGTATAAATAGAAGCTATAAATGTCGATGTATAAAGAAAAAGATCGAAAAACATCATCTGTCCTGTTACTTTGGGCCATCCCGCATGTATAATTTATTCATTAGTATGAGTAATTTTAAAAAGAAAATTTGTCAATCTGATGATATGGTATTTATTTAGTCTCCAAGAGCTTACTGTCTTTAGATATTTTATAAGAAGACAACTTACTAGTGGTAGGCGGTCATCATTCTAAGAAGAGCAAACTCTTCAATACGATGAAGAGTTTTGAGTATTTGGTTTCATTTCAATGTAAAAAGAATTCCAAAAAGTAACCTTTTTCATTTTACCTTATTCCACGAAATCAAACCACTTGAACACTATGACTGAGAAAATCAGTGAATCTCGATACCCGGGAGCTGCTAATCCGAGAATACCTTGTTCAGGAAGTTCGGGCTTGATGCCTGCTTACAAACGTCTGTAATTCGTACATATCTAGTCAAAAGATCCAATATTCACTCACTTTACATTTCTTGCTGAAACTGCAGTTTTCTGAACGGATCTGTGATTTTAAATCAATTGATAAACTAGTCAAAATTCCGACTAAATCCTCTATCGAATTCTTCAAAAATCTTGGAATTCCATGACTATATATTTTTCACCATTAAAAAGTGCCATAGACGATTTCAGATTCAAAATTAGCAGTAATCTGCTCAGAATCGTGACTAAATCTTGTTTCAAATCTTTCCCAGAAACCTGAAATCCCATGACTACACGCTTACTTTAGGCTTTTCTTGTTTACACGGAAAAAGACATCGAGTCTTTCAAAGTAAGCTTATTCAGCAGATGAAGGATCTAACCCAGAAACATCCGATATTTTTCATAGGATTTTCACGAAGATTTGTTTTTCATAAATATCAGAGTTTTTTGACAAGAAGTTATGGAAAAAAATCCAAAACTAAATTTCAAAAATCTGATTGCAGATTCGAATTCTTCCACCTTGATTCGCTCTCGTCAACCTTTATAAAATATCATTACTTTCTCGAANNNNATATACACGATTGTCGGTGTTGTCATAGTTTTCGTTTGGGTTTGCTTAGAGGGAGAAAGTCTCTTAAAGCTGGAAAGATAGTTCTTTGCAATTGCTTTTCACTGTAAATATATTCTCAGTTGAAACTTGCAGGCCATTCGCTTACAGGAGGTTTGGCAAGCCTGGTCCAAACTCAATAGCGATTAGACAGTTGAAAACGATCCCTCGTGAGAGAAGATACATGATTTTTTGTTGCATTGTTCATTCGGTTCACTAAAATATTATATTCCGCTAGAGAAAATCCCTAAGTTTCTCGTGCCTTCCCTCCTCCTCCAGTAAGTGTATGGCCTGCAAGTTTCAACTGAGAATATATTTACAGTGAAAAGCAATTGCAAAGAACTGTATCTTTCCAGCTTTAAGAGACTTTCTCCCTCTAAGCAAAACCAAACGAAAACTATGACAATACCGATAATGGTGTATATGTTGATTCATCTTATTCGAAGGATATTGAATTGTAATCCATGTAATAATAATATTTTTCTATTTATCTTTCATTCTATTATTTACCATGAAATAAACACACGCAAACACACACACATACAACAGAGCCATTTCATGACTGGGATAACAAACAATGTTTCTTTTTTTGACTTAGATTAAGAGTATAAAGCAGAGAACGTGCATGAGAAACAAGAAAAACAGATAGAGTGTGACAGAAAAAAAAATTGAAATGTTAAGTATTCATTGTCGATGTCGATTGTTCATCATTTGCATCAAGTAAAGAAGATGATGATGAAGGTGTAAGAATAATATTCGAAAGATCGGCAGTCGTCATTGTAGCTGTAGGCGGATCTTTAGATTTAAAAATTTTATAACCAATACCAGCCGGTTTTGGTAAAAGTAGTGGAAGTGGACGCAGTGAAACTTTAGTTAAATATGGCGAAAAATTTGTTTTTTGAATTCGTTTAACTTGTTGTTGATCTCTATAAATAGTTCAACAAATTAGAATATCAATATTTCGAAAAAAAGAAAATTTTATCTTACATAGCTTTAGGTGTAGTTGATAAAGTATTTGCTTCACTCACTGCATATTGTATATCACGAGTGAGTCGATCAAAATTGACTTCATTTTTTGTAACAATATTTTTTGTTGAACTTTTATACATTGGTAATAAATTAGCTGGTTGAACTAATGTTATTTTTGATCGAATTATAGTATAATCTTCTTCTTTATTATCATTATTTGTATGACTTTCATTTGAACGTGGTGGTGATGCATCATCAGGACAAAATACAGAATTTTCATCAGCACAATCAGATGTTGTTTCATTTATTGATCTTAGATTATTATTTACTCGAAGTTTATTACGTCGTTGTACATCATTCCATCGGCGTACAATTTTTAATGTTTGATTTGAATTTGTTATCATAGGTTTTATTTCATGAGAATTTATATAACCATTACTATAAATTAATGATGAATTATATTTTTCATTTAAATCAGTTGATGTATGATATAACTAAATAAATAAATAGATGTTTATAAATAAAAAGAAGTAAACAAAAATCTAGATGATTTTCTATCTTACGCGAGAAAGATTTGTGAGGATCGATATTCACGTCTACTATTCTCATTCCAATGTGATAGGTTTCTTAAATGTTTGTTCATACTTTCTGTTCGCCAAAGATTTAGAGTATCGATTAAAATCATTTTTTAATATGTTAAAGCTTTATTCTATTTAATCAAACCGAAACACTATGAGCAGTATGTGCAATAGAAAATTCGAAATCTCACTTGAGGGCAAAAAAACTTGGTACACGAATTCAAATATCTTGGATACTGAATAACCCTCTAAGATTGTTTGGAGTATAATAATCAAGATTCAACACAGAGAGCAACAAGAGTAAATTCATTGCGAATAACAGGCAGTGCATTGAGAAGAACTCTGTTTTAGTTTTATGTACTGCTTATATTTACATGATTATTTGCATTGTCATTTATTACATAAAAATAATGTGATGATCTATCTCATTTCTACTTTGAGAAGAAGTAATGAATTTAGGAAATCTCGAATGCACAAGGAATACTCTATTAAAGGTTTGCATTTGCCGAAACGATTTTTTTGATATGGTGTGAAAACCAAAATTATTATCAGATTCACGCGCGAAAGAGACGTAAGAAAATTAAAACTCTAAGTTTTTAACAGCTAGAGCAGATGAATATAATTTTGTTTAGACTACATAGTACAACAGAGCAAATCATTCTCTATAAAATGAGACATCGGCGAACTCTATACGACATTTCGTTTTGTAGAGAATGGTTTGCTCTATCATCCTGTGTAGTCTAAAAAAAAATTATATCTACGTGTTCTTGATGTCGAAAACTAGCTTCTTGATTTTCTGGAGTCCCTATCTTTGGGAGCTTGATAACAACTATTATTTTCTTATATTCCCTTTGGAAACAATTTTTCTCTATTCGAATTCTTTCTAGAGCTTAGAATGGTCATTGATTATGGCATGTTAGGTTTGCATATATTAGAAAAGTTTCCCGATAAATTATAATTTTAGATGTCCGTAGCCTATTTATATATATTTTTTTAATTTGAATATAAGAAACGTTTACTTACACGTGGTGCAATAGGTCTTGGTTTTAATCGTTGATCATTTCTTATTATTGGACGATAACGTGGATTAAGTAAACGTGTCATTTTTTTTGGTATTTGTAAATCAAAATTTGTTATTTGTGTTGTATTTTCAATATATTCATCATCATCATCAACATTAGAATCATTATCAACATCAGATTCATCATCATTATTAAGCATTTTATTCATATCAAAACGTGTACGTCGACGTCGACCACGTTGACTGATATTTTTATTTGAATCATCAATATATGATGATGATATATTACTATTTTCATTTGTTTGACTTATTGATAACATTGATTCATCAGCATGAAGATTATTTTCGAGATTTTCATGTTCAGATTCAGATGCAGTTATACTTTCATCACTTGTATATTCTTT
Organism: Rotaria sp. Silwood2; assembly: GCA_905329745.1. Taxonomy (NCBI): domain Eukaryota; kingdom Metazoa; phylum Rotifera; class Eurotatoria; order Philodinida; family Philodinidae; genus Rotaria; species Rotaria sp. Silwood2. The sequence continues at coordinate 8,054 of CAJNSZ010000508.1, forward strand.
TGTTTTAATTTTTCGTTCAACATTTTTTTTAATATCATATTCTAAACGTTTTGTTTCAATAATATTAAAATTAATTAATAATTCTTTTAATTTTTCAATTAAATGATTTGATAATTTTTTATGTTCACATAATGGACAATACCAATCACCATCGGGTACAGATAAAAGTATTGGACGTAAACATTCAATATGATAAGCATCATCACAATCATCACATAATAATAAAACTTCTGGACGATCATTTTTTAAACATATTTTACAAATTGTTATTATTGTTGATGCTTGTGCAGTTTTTGCTGTACGTAATTCTTCACCTACTGTATGATTATCTTCATCGAGTTCAAAGAAATTTTCATCATGTTCAATTGCAGTTGGATTAGGAAGATAATCATCAGAATCATATTCATCATCGGATAGATAATCAATATGTTCATCTGAACTTGAACTTGAAAAACAAAATTCATCATTTATATTTCGTCGAGATGTTGTTTTACGTCGACGACGAGAACGACCAGATTTATTATGCGTTGTTGAAGTTGTTGAAAAATCATTGGAAATTTTTGTTTTACCATTCATTGAACGTTTTCTTTTACCCATAGGAGCCTAAAGAAATTTAAAAAAAAAATAATTATTCTGTTCGTTAATCTCATTGTATTAATATAAAATACGTCAAGTGAAAAAACTCTAGAAGACTAAAATTGTTTTTCAAGGATAATCGATCATCAGGAAAACGATCTGTCTTATTTTGGACAGAGTTTTTTTTTTCTTTTTTATATTCTGTTTTTCCTAATTTAACCATTGATTTAATTGACAAATAATAATGATTATTTCCGAAAGTTCTAAATTGATCAGTTCATGCTGATCATATGACGCGACTATGCCAAAGTAATGCAATTGACATCTTCAATATAAACTTTTATCTATACGAAAATCAAAACTTGTACTACTTAGAGAACATTTACAAACCCATTTTAGTCTTTCGTTTTCACAATGATTGCTTCAATAAGGAGCAATTTGACGGACGAGAGAAACTTTTGGCTGACTTTTTCGGATTTCAATGATTTTTTGCCTAATTTCTTAGAAACTCTGTTAGGATCCTAAATTTTTGAAAAGTCGTATTTTCAAATTTTTCGAGTTTTCTTTTTATGAAAGCTAGTCTATTTGGGTTCTCCTTATTCACAAAGTGTCAGATCAATATTCGAAAATATGAATTTTCCGAAAGTCTGACTCATCCATAAATTAGGCATAACAATAATTCGATACATTAGTCAAAAACTGAAAGCAACTCAAATTCTTTTAGATTTTTCTTAGAACACTATATAGTATCTATAGGCAAAAAACGTGATTGAAATCGCAAGGGAGAAGCTGAAGAGGTTTCCTGCTGAGCAATCAAACAGCCTCAAAAAAGAAATGCGTGATTTGCACATCCGATAATGTTCAAAGTAATACATATTATGTGTCCCGGCTCCAATATACCCCTATGTATTGTTGATTGCTTAAAAAGATTATTTTACAAACATGAACTACTCATGTTTTTTCTGACACAACATTGTAATTTCTTTCAAAAGAGAAATAAAAATCATATATTATAGGAAAGTCAGTACTCAATGTGTTAAGGCCGTTTTCCATTCTAAGGAACTCTGATGCCTGTTGTTCTTGATTGCTATGGGAGGTGAGCAGTCACAAAAGCAAATTAATTTCCTATTTATCCCTGTATTGGACAAACTTCGTACAGAATCAATTTTTTTCATGTTAAATTCTTGCTTTATGATCTGAGAAAGAGCATGAAATATTTTTCTATTGTGTAAAAGAATTTCATACCTGTGACATAGTTTTTGAAGACGAAACAGATGTCGGTTCCATTGTTGGCGTTTTTCGTGGTCGTGATGATCGACGTACAGAAAGGCTTGCATCGTCAGTAAATGATTCTTCATTTTGCTTATCATTGTCTTCGATTTCAGAACTTTCATCATTACTATTATCTTCAGCAATAATTTTACGTTTTCTACCTCGACGAGCTGGTGTTATAACTTCTTCTTTTGGTTCATTTCTAATTTCCAATTCGATTTGATTTTTTGTATTGTGTAATGATTTTACTGAACCTCTGGGTCGTCCACGCTTTTTCTTGATTGATTCTTCAGATTTTTCATCTTCCATTGGTGTAAATTCATTGTTTTCTTCTTTTATATCCATGTCGATTTGTTTTGTTAGACTCTTTGATCGTCCAACTTTTGCTTTTATTAATATATCATTTGTTTCATGATTGAGTATTGATTCAACTTCGAGTTTTTCTTCTTTGATTTCAACATCTACTTGACTTTTTTCCTTGGTTAATGACTTTATTGAACCTTTTGGTCGTCCACGTTTCTTTTTTATTGGTTCATTAGGTTTTTTATCATCATGTGACATTGGTTCGACTTTCTCTTCTTCCTTTTGTTGTATTTCTTTTTTTAATGATTTTATTGAACCTTTTGGTCGTCCACGTTTTCGTTTTATTTGAATATCAGGTTTTTCATCGTCCGTTGATATTGGTTCGATTTCTTCTTCATGTTTTATTTCCATTTCAATTTGACATTTTTCATTTTTTATTGACTTAAATGAACTTTTTGGTCGTCTACGTTTTTTCTTTATTGATTCATCTTGTTTGTCATCTTCATCCAATATTGGTTCAATATCGTCTTCTTTCATATCTATAACAGGAGGCAAATAACATTTTTCAAATTCATCTGAAGGTGATAAAGAAGAAAACGGCTCATAATCAATCTTCCAGTCTAAACAAAAATACAAATAAAAAAATAAATTATCATCAAATGGAAGGACAGCAGTGCATAAGAAGGTTTTTTAGGCCATCTTTAATTTTTATCGAATCATGTATTACCTAATGCGAAATTTCATGAAAAATCTTCGGGTAAGAAAATAAATCTATCCCCAAAGGATTCAGTGACGTAGTCTCGTTCAAAACATTGACATTTACTTTTGTACTATGAATGGATAATTCATGCATAGCAGGAGATATATGTTTCGGTGTTTTTTAGAGATGATCTTTGTTTATTAAGAGAACGTGACTTTGTTTTAAATACCATTTGCTAAGTTTTAGACTGATATTTAAAAGATCTCAATCAAGAAAATTACGATTTCAATCAAAAATAATAATATATTTGCAATCAACACAGAAAACTGAGTCAAGTGATATATATTTCTAAGTTTTCGTTCGTACTATTGTTTTGAAGGACTCCAGATCAATTTTTCGCCAACAAAAATTTTTTGAAAAAACATTTAAGTTGATTTAGTTTTCCTCATTAGAATCTTTTAAATATCAGTCGAAAATTCAAGAAATGGTTTCTAAACGAAAATCAAATACTCTTAATAAAAACAAAGCTGCCTTTAAAAAATCGAAGAGCATATCCTCTCACAGTCCTTTCTTCCAGCTTTCAAAACTTCACGCTGTTTTCTTCATATCTCGAAAATCATGAGTAGATGTAATCAGATAACTAAATAATTTTCATCCCGATGGTTAGAAAAAAAAAACATGCATTTATAATGCAAAAAAAACGCGTCTGGACTCTTCAAAACTGACTTTATTTTGTTACCAAACGATTCGTCATTCAATAATCAAAATTAAGGATGGCTCTTATGCACCCTGTTGTTTATGATGTATCTCACCGGAAAATTTTTTTCGAACAACAGAATCCGTAATTAATAATTTTATAAAATTTTCGAATTCATTTCGATCTCTAGAAAACCAAATATATATATAGAAATGGTTTCTTATAATATTTTATTTTACTTACTTAGCAACATTAGTCCATGCTCTATCAATATCAACATCTTCACGAAACAAACGTACAAAACAATCAGTATCCTGTCAGATAAAAAGAAAAGAAATAAATTGAGCATTACGTTATTTATGAAGATACATACCATAAAAAGCCAATAGGAAACTCCAAAACGGTCACGACCTAACGGTGTTGATTTAATATCTCTTGCTGTTTTATCAACAAGCGTATTTTTAAATGTTTGATTTAAATCAAATTGACTTTCAAGTAAATTCTAGAAATTTTTTTTTTTCAAAACAAAATCGATTAATTTTCACATTTATTTACTTTTAAAATTCGAATTTTAACATTAATTTCTGCTTGTAAATAACCTACTGATGATAAACGATCACTATCATTATAATCAAATCGAGAAGCAAACTACAGACCAACAAAATAAAAATTACAATAAAAGGAAAAAAAAATGTTCTATTTACTTTAGTAATTATAGGATCAAATTTTTCTCGTTGAGTATTTTTAGCTAATGATAATCGTTTAAGAAGAATAAAATGAAAATCAATAAGACGTGCTGGAACGGAATCTAAACAGGAAAAAAATTCTATTAATTAATAAACATTATATAAATCAAAAATTTACTTCGTTCTTCATAATTAATAAGATGATCTTCAAAACGTTGTAATGAATAATTTGGTAAATCGAGTATAGATCGAAATTTTTCAAGAAAACAAAGAACTATTCCATAATTAGAATCATTAAGTAACGATAAACGACGTTGATCTTTATCAATGGTTTCGGTTTTTGGACTGAATTCAGTCGAAAGATTATCTTCGGTATTCATGCGTATTTTTTGTTGACTTTTATCGTTTGTAAAAAATTATTATTATTAACAATTTTAAACATTCGAATTGATATAGATAAACTTATGATCTACAATAAATCATGTTTATATGCATTGTATGTAGTTTATAGACAATAGAATAATGTTTGTAAGGAAATGATTTTATGTTGCTTTCATCATGTATGCTGTTGCCCTCGTCCGCAACCGCTTCCATTTTTTATCATCTTTGTTAACGTTAAATTATGATTAGTCAAAGAATTAGCGATTTAAAATATAGAATTAATAGATGTCTCTATTAAAATTTCAATTACATATCATATGAATAAATATTTTGAATTCAAAAATAGATTATTGTTTCAATGATTTTATTTTATGCAATACAATAAACATAGACTAATGAAAAATGTTAATTGTTAAAAGGATATACAGTCAAACGAGATTGATTTTATTATCACAAATCACCTTGAGTGCAACATACAATAAATATAGATAAAACATGTCCTTCTATCGATACACTTATGATATGAGCATGTGAACGTTTAATGTGAGGATGGCCTTAGAAAACTTATTTCAACTATATGATATTGTATAATGAAGACTCTTTGTTCTGTTATTAGAATGATTACAGCCGAATATCATTGAATGAACAATTATGATTGAGCATATTTATTGAATTTTTTCTTAGAAAGTTATTAACTAGAAATAAATTGAATTAGCTTTTGTTTTTCGTATGTACTTATTTGTTTTTCTGACAGTTCTTGAATTGAGAAAAAAAAAACATCGTCATAGATATTTCATGTTTCTTTGCACAACAAAAATATACATCACGAGTATTGAGTCATTTTTGTTTCTAGTGTGAGGAAAGAAAGAGAAGTGCTTTCAAAATCCTTGTGTATAAGTGTTTATATGATTTATTAATATATGTAGGAAATATATAAATAACAATCAATTTTTATCTGTTAGTTCGTCGTATGTTATTTGCTTTTTGTCAATAATCATCCAACAGAAAAGAATTTCTCTTCCTTATGTTTGGTAAATTGTCACATCAATATAAGTGAGTCATTAAAATATTTAAATCAAATTCGCCGTTATTATAAATATTGCTTTGTCGATTAATAATTGAAAATGTTTGAGAGTATCATAATAAAACATAAATGTCAATAAAAACAAAACAAGCAGAAAAAAAAAACAATCTTATTTTGTGTTGTCTCACCTGTCTGACATATAAATATTGGAGCAACTATAAATGTTGATTCAGTCTATGCTTAAAATATCACAACAGTAACTTAATTATAACACATCTTTATCGATTAGTATATTTCTTCAGAGTCATGGGAACAAATACTTCTGCAGCAGAAACTACTGAAACACAATCCGAAAAATATGGAATATCCGTCAATGATGACGATGTACAAGTATGTCTTCAAGTTTTGCTTTAAACGCAACTCTATATTCATTTATTATTGATAATCATTTATATTTATATCTACCTTAGGTTATAACAGGAATTTCATCTTATGATCTTGTTTGTTTGGGTGTTGGTAAAGGTGCTACTGCAGTCTATTCAAATCAAGCGAGTAGTTCATTTGCTCTTCTACATCGGTCAACAGGCGAATGCATTCTTCTCATTGATATTGGTCTTGGTTCAATATTTGCTCTTCAAAAATATTTAAAAAATTCTAATGTCAAACCTCGACAAATATTCGTTTCACATAATCATACAGATCATAGTGGAGAATTACCTGTATATATTGCTAATGAAGCTTTAAAATCTATCGTTCGTGTTTATTGTTATATAGGTATTCAATCTCGTTTACGGCAAAATCGTTGTGCTGAACTTGAATCATCAACAACAGATCTTTTTCATAATGTACAATGGATCATGTGTGATGAATCACAAGATGTTGAACTTGATTCAGGAGATTCGACTTCAAAATTAAAAATACATGTTCAACGAAGTCAACATAGTGAATTGTGTGCTGGTTTTGTTCTTTATGAAAATGATCAACCAATTCTTAGTTTTTCGGGAGATTCAGGTTTTAATGCACCATTTTATAAATTTCTTTGGACGGCACCAACAATTTTAGTTGATGGTCGTGAAACAAGTACCTATGAACATGCTAGTTTTAAGGAAATTACAAATTTTTATAACACAACAGGTGTACAACGACGAGTTTTTGTCTATCATTATGGTCTTGAAAGTGAAAAGCCAACATTTCCTGTTGATTCTATATCAGCTATATCACCTGGTCAAGGTATACAATTACTACTGCCTCAGTAAATTTCATTACTCGATCGATTATGTGCAATGAAGACATCTATTATAATCTTGAATGTATAAACATTGACTATTTTTGCGCTTACATGTAAATCTAGTAGCAACAGAGAAATGAAAAATTCATATGAAATATAAATGCTAGACAAAAGAGGATCAAATTAATTTCTCATTTTCGTATAATCAAATATGTTGCTGTTGTGTTACTTCAATCACCCATGTCAATGTACAGAGCTTAAATTATGTAGGAAAAATTCGTCAACAAGTTAGTCGAATGAATGTTTACAAGTATTTCTGAAGCAAATACTAAACAATGCAAAAGTGTGACTAAGATACTAAAATACTCAAAAGCTTCTGTCACATACTGGTAACAGGATACTTTGAATTCAAAATATTTGCGATGGCATGCATTCATCACATAGAATCGAATAAGACAACTATTAATTTTATATGCAACTTTTAATTACAAATAGTCACTTACAAGCAGATATATTTATTCTTCTCTCATTGAGTTAAACTACTAAAGTAGTGTCTAAATTACTTGTGATATGCTTTATGAAAGTTTTTATTTTATCGAAATTTAAGAAAAAAAAATATACGTAAAGATAAATCTTAGTTGATTTATGCATTATTCTCCATAATTAGTATTACATTTTCTTGAATATTACATCAAATTTCATCAGAAAAAAACGTTTATTGTTATATAAAGCATCCATTTATGCATAAACTGTTAATCGTCAATCAATCATAGCATTCATTTCCTATTATACAAATATATCTCCGACTAAACAACGTTTATTTACTAACGAATGAAATCAAGAATTATGATGTATACTTCCGTTTTACATAAATAGTATCTGAATCATCGGTGGATATAAATTTTTGCATGACAATTTTGTTTCTTTTTCTTTTTTTGGAAAATTAAGTATTCATATTTGATCTATAATTATTTAAATAAAAATATGTATCAAATATTCTCAAACAAAACTTTTGCCAATATGTTAAAAAACTTCAAAGAAAATGTTCTGCTTCATTATTTTCTCTTCTTTTTTTTATCAAGTATTTGTACAGCATATTCATTTGTTCTACTTTGAATTATTTTAACTATCAGTTGCTGCAATTGTATTTGATATAAATAATTGAATATATATTGATTTTTTTACTGTATGGTAAACGATTAACTAAAGTTATGGAAACTATTTGATTAAAAGTAAACAGCAGTACCTTACATCAATAATTGGAAATTCAAAGCACTCTACAATAAGGGTGACTTCAAAAATCGTGGACACACACACATACCCATTGAAGGAGTTATGAAGAATGACAAATACAATGTCGATGTGAGTGCTCAAAACACTAAAATCTATTTGACTATGAATATATCTCTATATTTTCAGAACTCAATATGATGATTTTCTTATGATAGAAAATATTGCATCAGTTTTAACGATATAAATTGGCATTGGGGTGTAGCATTGAGGCATCTTTTACATTATTCACCAATTTACGATCTGAGATACAAGACTTGTGCATTCATTTTTTTTGTACCTAAGAAATAAAAATAAATGTTAGTATGAATTTCAAATTATTGTTTTTTTTTTTTTTTTTTTATTATTAATTGCTGCGATAATAATATACAAATATAAAATTTTTGACACTTTCTCGTAATCAGTGAATATCAAAAAGAAACTCAACACGAGATAAAGCATGACACATAATGAATTAAACAAAAACAATAGAAAAAACTACAGCTAGAGTATGAATGAATTCAATAAAGGATCGGATTTGTTTATGTGAATGAAAGCTTAGCTGTTTAATATAATTAATTTTGCATAAACACCAACTTATTTATCTCGTTCTTCTAATGATTTTTGTGATGGTTCTTCTAACGATTGTACTGATGATTCTTCAGGTATAATAAATCGTCCACAGATTTGTGTTAATGTTTGAAGTTTGTCTTTGTCTGATTGTGTTAATTGTTCCCATGTAAATCGCCAACGCCAATTTTCTTCACAATCTGGTGTAAATATTCTGAAAAAAATATTTATAATAATATAAAAGAAATTGTAAACTCAATTATTTCAACAAACGGATGATTCATTTGACAATCTTCTTCAAGATTAAGTACATCTTGGAATAGAATAATCGATGTATTAGCTACACTTGTATGTACCAATCGAATGAAGTCCCAATTAATATTATGTTCCGGATCACCTTCTTTTTGTAAATATTTAATTAAATTTTCTTTTTCTTTTTTCGTTGCATTGTGACGAAACCATGCAACTATAAATTTTCGAAAAAAAAAGGAAATGATATAACTGATAAAACAAAGAATTTGTTTATAGATAGGCATTACTTGTTGTATTATTATCATGAGTTCCAGTATAAACAACACTATTTGGAACATAATTATGTGGTAAATACATATTACTTCCATTAGTACCAAATCCAAATTGAAGAACACGCATACCATTAAGATTATATTTATCACGAAGATCAAATACTTCTTGAGTTAAATAACCTAAATCTTCAACAATTAATGGTAAATCATAACCAAGTGCTTTGGTCACTGCTGTTAGAAATTCATCACCTAAAAAAAAGAATCAATTGAATGAAAATTAGAGAAAATATAATTAGAATACTTGCCACAAGCTGTAATCCATGAACCTTTGCTTGGTGGTTTCGGTTTTCCATCTGATCCAATTGGAATAGCCCTAAAAAAGATAATATTTGATTTATTTCAAAGTTTTTGGAATATAGACATCGAATCTATTAGTACTAAAGGCATTGCTTAAAGACTATGGTTTGATATCATTATTCATAATTGTCTTTGATGCTGACCCAGGTCAATGATTCCGGACAACAGATCCTGCAGGAACCGGCAGGAAAATGCGGGAAAATTCACCGTATCCTGCAGGAAAACACCGGAAGTCGCCGGAACTGGGTGGCAGTATTCCGGCCGGAAATTCTCCGTATTTTTTCCGGTGACTTCCGGTCAACTTCCTCCCGTTTCCTGCAGGAAGTTGGCGGAAAGGCACCGGAAAAAATACGGAGAATTTCNTGATATACTGTCATATGACAGCATTTTCTTATTGTTACTGACAACATGAAAAAAGGTACCTATAAAACATTTTTGCTTTATTTTATTAAATCACGAGTAATTATCAATATTTTAGTACAAAAAAGAAGCCCCAAATATTATATTTCATTGGTAAAAAAATGAGTACATTTGCACGAGAATTTGGACTTCTAGAGCTTTGACAAGTACCTGATGATGAGCAATGTGCCATTTTCTTCTAATATAATGTTTGCTTTTGAAACTTTCAGGAAATAATGGGTAACTGTTAGAAAAACAACTCCTAAAAATTTCGATTGGATCCATTAAGCTTTCACTGAGTTATGAATTTCACAATGCCATTACATGGTTTTCATGTGCATCAATGATTACAGTAAAATGGTCATAACTCTACAACGGCTCTATGAACTTCACCGAAATTTATACTATAGATAGCTAGAATAGAGTGCTACATAATGAGGTAATGGCCGACTGAAAAAGTCTTTCGTTTCTCGAATTATGGGTTTCACAAAGGACATGACTACTACCTATTATAACTCCGTTCTAACTCGAGCAATTATGACGGGGCTTGTGCCTATGATCAGCATTCATCATAGAGTATATACACCCAAAATTTCAGCTGTCTAGCTCTTATTATGAGTGAAGTTCAGGAGGGGGGGAGGTGAGAGACTTTTGGCCAGCACTGTAAATGCATTTGACATTAATTCGCACATTTCTTGCAAAACACTATATTACTAAATTACGCACTATAATGTTGGTAACAACTTTATAACATTGCTTCCATTGGAAGTTTTAATTTAAAAAAAAGAAAGTCTATCTTACCAATAAGCTTCTAAACCACGAAAGTGATCAATACGAAGAACATCAACTGTTTCCAAAGATTTTTTCAAACGTTTTATCCACCAATCGAAATTTGTTTTACGTAGATTACCCGTCCAATCATAAATCCTAAAAAACTAGAGGTCATAAAAATATATTTTTTCTCAATCTAAGACACCGACGGATTATTCCATAATTGTCCGTTTTCACTAAATGAATCAGATGGTGCACCTGAAATAGTTCAAATAAAATTTATCTATATTATATTACAAATTTTACCTGATACTACTGTTGGTAGTGCAGTTTTTGGATCAAGTTGAAATAGTGATTGATTTGCCCAAACATCAGCACTATCATAATCAACATAGACAGGCATATCTATAAATAAATAAATTCTTTTCAAATATTTTAGAATCAATAATTTTCTTAGAATTTTTTACCGCCAAGAATGAGAATTTCATGTTGATTAGCATACTGTTTTAATTGGCTCCATTGATGAAAAAAAATATATTGAAGAAATATATGTTGATCAATAACATCTGCATATTCTTGTCGTTTTTGTTTTAAAACTTTTTTATCGCACTGTTTTAATTCTTTTGGCCATTTTGACCATGATTGATTATTTTGTTCAGCTTTAATCGACATATAAAGCGTATAATCATCAAGCCAGTATTGTTCTTTTTTAACGAATGCATCAATTTCTTTTTTTAATTTTGCTAAATTATTTTTTTTATAATTATTATATGCACGATTTAATACACTATATTTCCATTTCAATACTTTCCTAAGTTCAATTTGATCACCAAATTTTGGTCGATTAGATTCAATATCCGATTGAACAAGTAGACCGTCATCAACTAATTTTTCTAAACTAATCAATAATGGATTACCGGCAAAAGCTGATGTACCAGAATATGGTGAAGGTTTTTCGCTGGCAGTTAAAGGCAGAATCTGTATAATAAAAAATAAGTACAATATAATTTTTAATTTTGTTTTCTAACCTGCCAAATTTTTTGATTACATTCAATTAAGAAATCAACAAATTTATATGCTTCATCACCAATATCTCCGATACCATTTGGTCCAGGAAGACTAATAATATGAAGAAGAATACCTGATCCACGATCAAGTTTTACCATTGCGGTAATAAAAGTAAAAAATGTAAAATAAATTGATCTAAAATAAAATAAATGTCTTGAATTCGTATCGTAGACTATTGTCACAATTTCTCTTCTTTATATATCCCGGCTCAGATAAAATCGACTGAGTCCATCTGTTTCTTTTTCCTTCACATGAAAATTCATGTGTACTCGACACGTGCATACCATCAAAGAATAGCAAAAGAAACACTTATCGATCGCATATAGCTATTGACGAGAAATGCACTCAATAACCTGTAAGATTTTTATTGGATAAATTTCCAAAGGAAAATTCTCGATCTTCTATTTATTTATCAGGTTTTTTCCACAAATTGTTCAATTTTTATAGACTTTTTGGTGAATGCCCGTTCAAAGCTGGGGCGTCGATAAAAAATTATTTATGAACAATACCAAAATTCACTGCAGATTAAGTTCTTAGTGTCGCTAGATGACGCCATCACTATGATGTTTCCATGGAATGAAACACTAAAAAAATAGCGAAGAAAGATCCATTGATAAATCATTTTCTCCCTGTTTTTACATATTTCGTTAAATATATCTTCATCAATTTTGACTATCCATTGAATTAAATGTGAATTTTTCATACGGAAAGCGTCTTTTCATTACAAATGATATTAAAAAAACAAATTAAAAAAATATATGAGTATGATCTGATCCTTAAAATACGGTGTCAATGGGCGCTATTCAAATCTGATTATCTAAGTAATCACAACGTTTTAAAACAATGTCTAAAATATATAATTCGATGCAAAATTAAATGGGATACAAAACGAAATAAAAGTTTTTTTGGCAATCGATCTCTGATCCGAACATTTGGTCAAAATACTGAAAAAGGACAAAATTTAAAGTATTGAAAATTCACCGTATTTGAATTTTCTCAATGTTATATTGAGGTTAAAGAGAAATTTCATATATACAGTTTTGTAGAGCAAATCAAGCTCTATCGATTTGTATATGACTTAATTTGAACAGTGAATATATTTCAAGGAAAAATTCACACAAAAATGATAGATCAATTTTTGACATTTTTTAGGGATATGTTTTGGGGGTGTTTCAGGTTGATTCATTCTAGCCGATCAAGAGTAGATCTTTAGACCGTAATATTTTGAATTATTCTATGGTACACCAAGGAATAACTACCTATGAGGTCAAATTCGGGATCTCTTCACTACCATATTTTTTTATATCGAAAAATCTTCGGTTTTTTTCATGCAATATCTCTTAAAAATGAAAAAAAAACTTTAATAATTTCTCATTTTATTTGTATTATTAGTACAAACTCATCTATCATCAATTCAATTGATAGATCAAACATAAGTCAAATCGATTTCGTAGTTAAATATACAATCTAATTACATAACGACGGCATTAGCACTTACGAAAGAAATAACTACTATTTTATATCATATCTGGAGTTATGTTCTTTCTGTTGACTTCGTATCTAGACAAATAGATGAAAACAATTTTGAATAAGGATAATTTGAATGAACGATTCGTTTTTTCTTCACAAAATTTTAATTGATTAAAATGCTGGCTTTGATTGAATAATTTCAATACGTAAAATTAGTTTATCTTTAATCATTAGTTCCACACATCGCTTACAAAAGAATGACGTATTGTTCAGTTTTAAATGTTTCAATAGTAACTCTACTAATAGATTCAATATCTTACAGTTTTATTCATACATAAGTACATTGAAATAATTTACAATAACAATGTGTTCTGATGTATTAAAGATAGATTTGAATCTGCAGAAGAACGTCGGAGTCGATACGGTCGATTAAGTGGCCATTCATGTAGTTGTCGTCGAATTATATATGGAAAACAGGGTGTAATAGATGAAGATGATTGAAATCATATACGAAGTGAAACAAGCTGTTTCAAATGATTTACAATTAAATGAATAAGATTAACAATGTGTTTTGAAGATTCATTCTGATCAGCGACACTCCGTGGTCGTTCCCAATACCATCCATCAAATGACTTGTAGACGACGAAAAAAATGTCTTTCAAATTAGGTAACTGATTAATGAGTAGCGTACAATAATCTTGTACATCACGCATTGTCAATGACCAATCGAATAGATGAAGTGATTGTATCTAATAAGAAGAAATTAATTTTTTAAATCAAATCTTTTTCATTTCATCACGAATTAAGATATCTCGTTTCAGTTAACATTTTCAAGTGTTACACATCTTTGAATTTCATATTTTCGTTGCAAATAGATCTCTAAAGAACTAATAAAAGACTAAAACCATAGGAACATATGCCATAGTAAAGAACAGTTATAATCTTCCAAAAATGTTCATCTGGAATTTTGCCTATCGATAAAACTCATCATCATTCGAATTTCCTGAATATGTCAAAATCAGGAAATGTATCCTTCTCAAGATATTGAAATCCATCTATAGACAAAATTTCAGGTCAAAACTCTTTTCTCCCGTTTCTCGGAAAATGTCTTGCTATAAGTAAAAGATTGTAAGTCTTCAACACAAAACCATAGGCAAGGATACTCTGAACTTTTGTTTCAAGTATGTAGAAATTTATTCGTAGTGAACATATAAAATTGAATATCGTACCCACTACCAAGAATGTTGCTTCACCAGTCAAATAATAAACTAAAAGTCTACGCTGATTGATATCTTGCAAGAATAAATTTAGGCTTTTCGAAAAACATTTTTGTTGAAAATAAAACTCAGTATGAATGAAAATAGAAAAGCAAATTTTACTTATACTTTTCTTTCTATACAGAAATACTTACTTGTCGATTAACAATTGTACCGAGATTATCTTCGTTACGTAGTAAACCACGAGGCAAAACACCATCATCATCATCTATTTCTAATGTTTGTATGTTATAAGGTAATTGTAACATTGATGCGAGCTGAGCTGTACTAATTGTATCGTAATTGTCAATTGAAATTTTTATTAACAATGACCATGGAACGAGTAATGACATCGAACTTCTACAACTACTGAGATCTGCAAGACAACTTTCTCTCTCACAAACAATGATTAATAGCTTGTTAGCGTGTGGAAATAATTTTTCTCCACTAACTGATATTGGACAAGATCTAAATAGAGACGAAAGTGTCTATAAATTCTTTGTGGAAGTGAAATATTTGATACATACATTTGCAAATATTCAGAAAAAAGAGATGTTTCAAGAACTGTACCATTATATAGTGAAGTGTAAACAACAAAAGAATAAAAACCATTAACACAATTGGAATGCCTAGGATTCTCTTGAATAATTATCGCCGGTCGTTGTCGATGAGTGAATGGAGCTTTAAAGAATGAATTGAGGATTTGTTTTCCTTGCAATCGTGCCTAATATTCAGTCGTAGATTAAGAGTATAGGTTGCACATGGTTTGAGTCGATTGACGCACAATTGCTGAATGGTGTTACCTGATATAGTCAATGGATCAGATACTGATGACCATGCATCTAACATTAGTGATAAATGAGTAATTTGCCAAAATACAAATGATAAAAGCGCAACGGCCCGATAAAAACTTCTATTACCCACACAGGTGACGGTAAGACGAGATAAACGATTGAGAAGACGAGTGTCAATGGTGGAAGACAATCTAAATGATTTTATTTGATTGATATTTTTACAAATCACAATATGTAACTTACGTAAGTATATCGAACTTATCACTCTCATACTTCTCTGGATCTTGTACACCAACAGAAAGATTTTCAATAAATGGCACACAAAGAAGTAAACGTTCTAGAAAGCGTGATGTGTTCATACCAATGGTTAATGATCGAAGATGAGTTGTATTGGAAAGATTTGGTAAAGTCATCAATGGTGGTGTTGATGAATTTGTTGATAATCCATTACGAGTATGAGAACAAAAAATAAATGGAAGACGACAAATCGTTAGAGTAGACAATTGTGAACAAACCTTTTTTTTAAAGATAAAGAAAATAAAATGTTCTATGTAATAATACTGAAAGATTTTTCCATTAAACAAGAATATACAGGTTTCATAATAAACTGAAGTAATGATTTTGCTTTCTTACCTTTGCCAGATATGCTCCTTCCACGTCTTGATAATTGAAATCGCTGTCTGATGCCACATCAACCAGTAAAGTATGTAATTGTTTTACTAAAGAACTCCGCAAAAATGTATCAAACTCATATGGTTTAATATCGATTAAATGAAGACGTTGAAGTAATATTGTTTGATGGTATTTTAGAGATGATGAAACGAGTGACCAACCACCAATAACATTGCTTAGTGTAATACGTAATGAAACAACCCGAGCTCCTATTAATTTTAACTCATTTTGACAACGATGATTGAACATCGATAATGATATTGTATTACCACCAATATGGATATGCCACAAATATTCATTGATAATAATTGCTGAAAAGCGTTTATTTAATGATATAAATGATTGAAGAATTTCAGCAGGAGATAAATAAGCAAAAATTTCAAAAAGAACAACGACAGGTAAAAATTTAAACTTGCTCAAGGTCATTCTCTTTATGCGTTTTATTCATTCATATTAAGCTAAATATATATATGAAATACAGTATTATGCACGTACGTCTGTTTTCTTTGACGGGTATTGCTTTCATAATTTCTCTTTTATATTCTAAATGAATTGATCTGAAACAAAAAAAAAAAGAAGAAAGTGTTGTCACTGATATTTATCCAATGTATGTTTGAACGATTGTACAATGTCACTCGTTTAATCTATCGTTGATAAATAGTTTTCAAGCATTATTCGAAATGTTATTACTCAACACTTTCAGTCAAAAATTATTCAAACAAAAATAATATAGTTAAATTTTGAAATTTAATTATTGGCTCTTGACGGAAATAAGAAAAAACTATAAAAATGAGTTCTTTTCGATATGATCAAAATTATCATTTATATTCATTTTACAAAATCAAGTTTAATCTCACATAAATGACAGACAAAATAATCTTAAGAAATATGAATAGTCCTGAAACTCGTGTTTATTATTTTCAGTCTAAAATGAACTTGGTCTTCGAGAATAAAAACTTATCAGTCTGTTCTTTCAAACAAAATAGTTTTGAATTAAGCTTGATCAGTAGTGATTTTATATGCATTTCTAAGTTAATGTTGACTTTTGGAACAGTCTTGTGTTTATGTTGTTTTTTCTCTTCAATCTACTTATTTACAAATAAATACACATTGATCAAACAGTCAATACATTATTAACATTCGTTTTACAGTAGGATGATAATACACTCAATGATATACATTAGTATTTTCTTTTCTTAGTTTCGAAAGATAAATATCAATAAAATGAAGTATATCAATTACGTTCAATTGATATTTGCTTTTAAAAGTAATGTGCTCTACTTTGTTTTAATAATTATTTTCTAATAAACAATTCTTCTATTCAAAACAAAAAACTGCCATTTCTAAGAGGAATTGAACCTAAGCATAATCAATTTCTTCACAGAACATGGTGCCATTGATGTTACCAATTTAGTTAGTATTTTTACAGCAGGTAGATCCAGCAAAGTTAGGAAGAAACTTAAGAAATTTCAGCTCAAACAAATGAGCCGTTCTGAAGATATAGATGATATAAGTATCAGGAGGTCGGCTACATTTAGAGTGCTTTCATAGAGCAGTTTTTTTCAGTAAATTCTCATTTTCTACACACAACGACAAGAGTTATAATCGATCATGGTGTATGTTTTCATGGTAATGAAAACACCTTATCGTCTGGCACTTGCTCTTGATATTATATACTTCTTTCAGAAACCATGGTTACTTAAATATGATAAGTTAGTTGAATCAGCGCGATGAGTTGCCTTGACAGTAATATCGTTCGAAAGAAAACATCAGAATGCACAGAGTGGCGTTTTCAAAAGTTTGTAGGATTGAATTTTTCTATAGGAAAGTTTTTCAACAATATTTTGCTGTTTTATCAAAAACTCTGCTCGTATGAAAAGAGTTATACTCGATATTTTTAACATATCATTACTACATATTGTCACTTTTCGTTAATTAGCTATATATTGTGATACCGCGTGGAATTCTACATCTCCTGGTACATTATTCACAAGGTAAAAAACATACACGGATACTTAGTAGGAATCACAGTTGGTGCACTAATGAAGGAGTCCTTACCCACTGATATCCTCCGTTTGAGCTCATATTTAGCTTACAGGTGGGACTGATAATGTAGATAAAATCATTAAAAAAATTCGTTCCATTGCTGCTTTTATCCAAAGAACCAGGTAAAATAAGTTTGTGTAGAAATAGCAGTACAGGATTTCCAATAGAATATATCGATGGCATTTCAACCATATTGTGCAAAGTTGATCTTCGATTTTGATGAAATGTTTAATGCTTGTAGAGCTTTTAATTCTGAGCATTGTGATAAAAAAAATTTTCTAAAAGCTTTATTTTGAAACAGACGGACTTAGAGTATTATGAGCTGCAAAAAGCGAAAAACGATGAAATTTGAGTCTTTTTAAATTGTGCCAAATTGTTTGTGATGCTCTAGTTCACTAAAACAAAACAAAGTCAAAGATGATATCCAATACTATAATCGAAATCCTCATTAATAGACGCATCAAATTCGTACCAAAGTCGACTTTAGTTCTTGCGAAAACCATTTCTAGTATGTGTTTCTCACGATTCATCTTCACTCTCAACAAAACAGTATTTTCCCACGTCAGTGATTATTTCAGACAATCTGGTTCTTTTTTAAAAATGAACTCGACTTTGGTATGATTTCGATATATTGTTTATGAAGAATTCTAATATGGTGTTGGATTTCATTTTTGACTTTGTTTTAGAGAATTAGAGCACCAACAACAATTTGGCACAATTGTAACAAAAAAAATCAAGTTTAAACATTTTTCGTTTTTTGCTGCTTACAGTATTTTAAGTCTACATCTATCTAAATAAAAGCTTTTCAGAAACGTTCTGTTGTCAAAGTCCTTAGAATTCAAAATTAGACAATTTGCGAAATTTTTATCGAAATCGGGGTGAAATCCATAGGCGTCGTTGAGATCCTATGGAAAAAGATAGTAGAAAGAATGAAATGATAAGTTCATTATTTTGAGGGTAAGATCAGCATAGTCGCAAAATATAACGTTACTTGCGCCTAAAAGTATAAAAATAAAAGTTTTTGTTTGGATTATTGTATTAACAAAGGCTGTATTTGAGGTGATCGAAAATTGTACCAAGAGATGGCAGGCTTAAGGCCTTCATGTACAAATGTATTATATCATTTCTTAGTAAGTAATCAACATAAAAAAAATAATATTAAAGAGCCATCCTAGTAAAAAAGTGATATTGTGGAGTGTATTGAAGTACAATTAGAAATTTGTCTGAGCTCATTAAAATTTTACATGCAAGTTTTCTTTCTAGCTAAAAGATCGAAAAGTTCTATACTTGAGAAAGTATTTAAGCTTAAGTTGCAGTCTATTGCGACGATCGATTAAAAAATATTGGTAAAAAGAATCATAGGTTTTTGATATGTTAGAGAAATATTGACGACGCAGAAGACATATTGGCACGTGATTTTTTCACTATTTCAGCGGTAATCTGTCTATTTGTACATCAAAATAGAGTTATATTGCACATGACATTTCCTGTTGATCAGGAAAAAACTGAGAAATAATGACCCATTTCTATCTAAAAGCAACACAAAAGAAAGATATGATTGTTGAAATAGTATAATCACAAAGTTGATTTTTCCAAGAACCAACTTTTGTTTTCTAAAAGTAGATAGAAGGTAACGGGTCAGACTAAAATTCTGCATAATTTTTGTTTTTCGATAGAGCGCTGTGATCGAATTACATTTTTACACTTGATACTTTGCTCCTTCTACTAAACAGCAAAGTAATCTCTACCATATTTCATCACAATGTTATATGAAAACTATTATTAATATAAAGCTTTTGTCCCACTTGTTACTTCTTTGACTAGTTGCTAGTACTGATTTTAATAGATTGACATTCGAAATGAATCTCATTTTAATTAAGTTAAGAATAGATGTCATTATCGATTCTCATATATTGCTTAAAAAAAATCATATCATTTTTTCACCAATGAACACTTCATTTCTCATCATTAGTACAAAGTTGATTGCATAGCATATCCTTTCTTCTGCTATACTTTATGAACAAAGAAAATAGTGCAGTTGAAAAGAATTAGAATTACTTTTGAAATCAAAACTCCATTAGATTTCAAGAAAATTTAGATGATTCAACAGAAGATTAAGATTTCAATAGTCTGAAGATGAGCCAATAAAAACCTCTAAAAACACAGACTGCCATGTCTTATAAGACTTCATTGACATTCGAAAGATTTTATAAGATGTCGAGACCTACATGGCTTGCTATTTTCCACTCGATGAGAGATGAAGTGGCTGTTTGTTTTGAAGGCTGATACAAGCACGGATCTGAATACATTCGACCGATTTATATCGAAAACCCGGTCTACCTGAAATTTGTACGAGAACCACTTTTATCTCTGTTTTTGATACAAAGTGCTATAAAATAATTGATGTCAACGACAGTTACAACATGACAAGACAAACATAGCAGATTAATCCTTATTTGATAAAATGTTTGTATTTATATTGTTTGACAAGAACATTATAAATGGCATGTGTTTATTCGAACGAATGATGCTCACAGAATCAAGAGGATAATGAAAATGAGAATGAGGACTTATACTTTGAAACTATGATTTTTTTTTTGAAGCCATCTAAAATATCTTTAATTCTATCGACAGGTAGGTTGAGAGGTTTTGATAATCTGAAAGAAAAGATTTCTACGAAATCGAGTCACTTTTTTACAAAGTGATTATTGTGGAATCAAGTGGATAATATACATGTTTATTTTATGAAATACCATAGATTTGATTAAATAAGATATGATAGATGATTCTCAAAATGAATGCTAGCGAGTAGAAATTAACCCAATCATCTAGTTACTTAAGTACCTTTATGCAATATTTTTCGGACTGACTAAGTCTTGAATGCTGATTTTTTTAAATATTTTCACTTTCGTTGCATTTTAGGAAAAGAGAGCTTCTGTGACACAAAAAAGCACAATTAAGTAGTAGATGCTTAGTTGTTGAAATTCAAATGGAATATGTGACTTAAAAATAATTATCAAATAATAGATATAATTTCCTTGCATTTGTATTTATACTATTTTTTGAGTTTGCTTGATTTGTGTCGCTTTGTTTTGGTTTCTTCACATTTTTCTTTGTTTTGATAATGTCCAGTTTTTTTCCTTTCATTTGGCTATTATCAAATAGCAACCTGCTTTATTCGTTGTACATTAATACAGTTATGATTTAATCACTTGATATTTTACCAAACTAATCATTGTTCATACTTATGGATGACAGAAAGAAAGAAAATTCTAGTTCCAATTCTATGCACGAATATTTTGCTGGTAACACTAATAGGAAAAACATGTCTTTCATATGATATTCATGTGTCTCTATTGATCGATGATCAAGAAGGAAAAGTTTTAGGTATCAACGATTTACAGGTCTCTTTTGCAATTGAAATCCGATCACTTCACCATACGCGGATGCAATTATTGACTTCGATAGCTAAAAAATGAAGCGAGGTTGAGGATTTTTTGTTCATTTATATACGCACACCCTCCAAAGATTTCACGAAAAAGCAATCGTATCTTATTTCAAAGATTTTTACTTAAATAAAAACATAACATCAACCAAGCTATCTTTTTCATATAGAATTTTAACTAGATTAATAAGAGTATTTTCTTCTTTTTTAAGTAATTTCACTACAACTACATGATAACGACAATCACAGAGACAAATACAAAAAAAGAAACGACACAATGATTATTTCATGTCAAAATCATTATTAGCTTCTTTGTGAGCGTCAAGTAAAAATTTATATTTATGATCACGATCTATGTAAGCAACAGACATAAAATAAAGAATATAATTATGTATACCAGTAGATGGCACAGTGAAATCGAGAACAACTTAGGCTTTTTGTTTTAATATTAAACATTTAATTGATATTAATGTATTTGTTTTTAATTCTCCAATAATTAACAATCAACATTCTTCAGCTTTTTCTGGAAAAAATGCTGCTATAACTGGTCATGATACTTTATCAGCACGTTCTAATGCTACATAAACATTAAATATACTATCCGATGTCAAATCATCTTTGTCACGAATTTCATATGATACTTCAATATTTGGATAACGATTACAAAATCGTGCGACATCAGTTAATTTCGATTGATTTAATTGAAGTAATTCAATAAGATCTTCATCTGCAATTTTCTAAAAAAAACAAAACAAATCAAATAAGTATCACGGTAGCTCTGTATTATATGAATTAGTCAGATCATACTTGAAATCCATTACAATTCGAGATAAATCAATCAAATGAAAGTAGCGAATAGTAACATTAAAAGTCAACATCTATGATAAAATTGGACGATACATTGTATAGAAGAAAATGTCAAACTATTCTTGGCAAAATATTGAATATTTTGAAAGAATCCAAAGTAATGTTTTTGGATATTTTTTGCTTGCGCTTCTTTTTTGCAAAAGTCATAAAAATATGCACTTTAAAGATGTAATATATCTATTATTAACATAAAAATCAACATTAAAATTCGAGAGAATAAATAAATCTATATGTTTCTTCACTCAAGCAAAAACGTGCTGGTCTCCATATACTATAGTGTTTAAGCAGATTACTATTAGGATAACAATTCAAATAAAACAAGAACTGTTGAATTAAGGCATGCATTACCAAATAGTTGCAACCAGGACTCCACAGAATGGGATGGGATGAAGTTGTCTTCACAAAGGAATCTCTTCTTTTTTCCTCGTAAGAAAAATACAGATTCTGTCTGATGAAATATGAATTCAACTTATTTTATAGACACCCATATCTTAGAAATGTAAGCATATCAATTGCATCATCGTTCGTCTAGTTGCCAACCAAAAAAAGGAAGTACTTGAGTTTTAAAATTTTTCTATTTCCAGTTCAAATTTTGCGAATAACTTTCCTCATGTCTTAGCAACCAATTCTCCATCATCATTGTGTTCAATTTTTCAATGTAAAAAGTTTCAGAATTAAGAAAAGTTTCAACGTTGCATATATTAGTATTGATTTTCATCTGTCCGTATATCATGAGAAATTTTTAAATGTTGTTTTCGGGAATAAACAAAAATCTGAAAACCATTGAGCACTAATTCTTGAAATGTGGAAAGAAAATACTCCTGTCCTTCAATGAGCATTGTTGGATCGATTCTAATGCATGCATATTCATTTAAACTTGTCAACTCATTACAAAATAGAGAGACAGGTAGCGAGAAAAGGCTCTTCACAAGATGCAATCAAACAAAAAGAGAGAAAGAAAGAAAAAAAATGTAACCTTGTTTTTTTTCAATACTCATTTGTTTACAGATTCTACCTGTACATTGATATCACTCATTACATATGTATAAACGAAAAGAAAAAGATGCCAACAATAATAGAAGTATATTAGTGGAATGTTCTTTTCTTCATTGTCAATGTACTTCTTTTTTAATCTGTCTGGCTCTTGATATTTGCACTTTTGAGATAAGTAGAACTACGTACGTAATCCATCGATGTAGGAAATAAAACAAATATAAGAAACAATCATTTTAGCTAGAGAGAAAGTAATGGCAAATTCACACTCCGTATTTCATTCATCCTCTTCGAAGATTAGAAACATTTATATATATATATGTGTGAGAATGAAACTAAATAAACTAATTTTAGAAGTGTACCGATCACTTCTATTTATTACTGAATTCATACAAATGAAGCATGAATTAATAGAAATATTAATACTTGTTCTATTGAATAAAAATGAATCTAGTATTTCTTTATTTTATTATTTGTTCATCTCATAGGTTTTTCTTTATCGTTCTCATATATTTGTCGTACTTTCATTGTTGCTTTTATTGCCATTTGTCCGATGAGTTGTCAGCGATAAATAACACTGTTTTTGCATCATAATTATCAAGAAAAGTGACAGAATATAGCGACATATTCACGATTCTGAACTCAACAATTCAAATAAAAATCCAAAGAATTCAAGACGATAGAGCAGAATTCAACAATTGAGAAATATTTAAAAGATATTTGGTCTTTCCACCAAATGAGAATCTGGGCGACTTATGAATCGCCTTCAATTAGACAGCACGATTTATTATCAAACCTTGCTAGCCGTTATTGACACCAGGTGTAATATGATCACAGAAACGTCGTTTATAACCTCACATTCTGGTTTTGTTGAATTCTTTGTCTTCATTGAGTTGCCGTGAATCACCTCGAATATCCTTGAATGTTCAATTTCCGGTTCTTGAGTATCGTTTCCCAATCTTGTCTATATCACTACAAACACAACATTATATAATGCTCACACGAGAGAAGAGAAAGAGAAAAACATATCGTCAATACCAATACTATAAGCGAGGAGTCATTCAGAGAAAAGAAAAAGAAGGAAACTGAAGAGTAATCGATATTAAACATTTCGTCGTATAATGAAAAAAAACCGAATTAACGATGCTTTTTTTTGTTTTCTTCATGTCAAACTTGCATGCTTAGACAGTAGATTAATGCAACGCAGAGAAAGAAGAAAGTCATGAAAAGAATCAATAAAAAATAAATACTGAATGATGTTCTTCTTACAAAAGTCGTTGAAAAAGAAAATATATCCCGCACATTGTTATTAAAGTTATTGCACGTAGAGGAAGGCAAGAAAAAGTAGGAAAGAATAGCCATACGAAAAATAATGCTATTACTTTTTTCTGTTCGTTTGGTCGCATGCTCCAAAAAATAAAATTTTTTGTTCTATCTCTTCCTCTCGTGTTCTTCACCATAGCATTTTCAACAAAAAACAGGTGGGGTTCGTTCACGACTATTAAAACCAAACCAAAAACTGTACGTAGTAGAAAAATAGAGAGAAAAGAGAATCAACAGATATATAAATAGAAAAGATAGTATCTGTCAAAGCGACAAACAGGTATTCATAATATTTGATTGACAATCAACTTATCATTCAAAGCGACACAAATGCACAAAAACCAATCGAGCCTATGTCTACATCATCAAGGATTCCATTAACAACAACATCAACACGGGCGGCTGACATTCGTCCAAGACGCCGAATTTTCCAGGACGTCCTCCTGATATGGTTGGATGCCAATATTGACCAAAGTAAAAAAGATTATCAAAGCATTTTGGCACAACTGCAAAGCAAAGTCAATGATGTTCATACCTTCACGCAAAGCGATGAATGTATCGACTTTCTCGCAGAATTCAATGATAGAAAGGTGTTCCTCATTGTAACAGGCGCGATGGGAGAACAAATAGTACCGATCATCCATGATATTTCTCATGCTAATAGCATTTACATCTTTTCTGGAAACAAAGCTCAAGATGAAGATTGCAGCAACAATTGGAACAAAATTAGGGGCACATATACGGAAATTGCACCCATGTGTAAAGCTCTGAAAGTGGCCATCAAACAATGCAACCAAGATGACATTTCGGTGAGCTTTGTCAATATAAATCAAGAAGGTTTCAGTCAAAATCTTGATCAATTGGAGCCATCATTTATGTATACTCAACTACTCAAAGAAACTCTTCTTGTAATCGACTATAGCGAACAAGCCATTAAAGATTTTATGCAATTCTGGCGCAACGATAACATCAACAATGCTGTGACATTGAACCGTATCGATGAATTTGAACGTGATTATTGTCCACAAACATAAATTTGGTGGTATACTCGGGACTGTTTCCTCTACCAGATGCTCAACAGGTCTCTTCGAACACTGGAATCCGACACAATTATGAAAATGGGTTTCTTTATTCGTGCTCTTCATTGTCAAATAGAAAAATTACACCAACAACAGTTCAGAGGTTCTCAGATAGAAGCTCTTACCGTTTACCGAGGACAGGGATTATCCACCATTGACTTTGAAAAACTCCAGAAAACGAAAGGTGGCTTGATGTCTTTTAACAATTATTTGTCCACCAGTAAAAATCGAAAGACTTCTCTTGGCTTCGCTGAAAGTGCTTCAACAGCAAACGATATGATGGGCATCCTCTTCGAAATGTCCATTGATCCTACTGTTCAATCAACGCCCTTCGCTTCTATTGAGCAAGCCAGTTACTTCAACGAAGAACAAGAAATTCTCTTTTCTATGCACACTGTTTTTCGTGTCGGTGAAATCAAACAAATGACGAATAATAGTCAACTTTGGGAAGTAGAATTGACTCTCACAGCCGACAAAGATCCACAATTGGCTGCTCTCACTCACCGCAGGCGTGAGGAAATTGAAGGTTGTACTGGGTGGTATCGAATAGCTAAATTAATGCTTCAAGTAGATCACTTCAATCAAGCTGAAGAACTCTACAATGAATTATTCAAAACATCCACCACAGACAGTGATAGAGCATATATCTATTGTCAGCTTGGAGACGTGAAAGACGAGCAGGGATTATATGATGAAGCAGCTCTATATTTCGAAAAATCTCTCGAAATCTCTCGAGAAACTGACCCAAAACATTATTCCAATTTAGCTTCTATCTGTAATAGTCTTGGAGAAGTGTATAGAAAGATGGGTGATTATCCCACTGCACTTGAATTTTCCGAGCAGGCACTCAAAATGAAAGAAAAAGTTCTGCCTTCGAATCATCTCAGTTTTGCTGCTTGTTACAACAACATTGGTCAAGTCTATAATAACATGGGTGACTACTCGAAAGCAATTGAGTTTTACGAAAAAAGTCTTGAAATAACGAAAAATGCTTTGCCACCCAATCATCCCTCATTGGCTATTTGCTACAACAACATCGCCTCGGCGTATACCGACATGGGCAACTTCTCGAAAGCTCTGGGATTTTATGAAGAAGCGCTCAAAATAAGAGAAAAAGTTCTTCCTTCGTATCATCCCGAATTCTCTCAGTCCTACAACAATATTAGTGAGCTGTATAATCAGATGGGTGACTACTCGAAAGCACTTGAATTTTACGATAAATCACATAAAACTCTGGAAAAATCTCTTCAGGCCAATCACCCTAATTTAGCTATTTCCTACATCAACATCGGTGAAGTGTATAATAACATCGGCAACTACTCGAAAGCACTTGAATTTTACGAAAAAGGTCTCGAAATCTTGGAAAAAGTGCTACCTCCAAATCATCCACACTTCGCTATTTCCTACAACAACGTTGGCCATGTGTATGTTAACATGCTTGACTATCCAAAAGCACTTGAATTTTTCGAAATAGGGCATGAAATCAACGAAAAAACTCTCTCTCTCAATCATTCTAACTTTGCTACTTGCTATAACAACGTCGGTGGAGTGTATCACAAGATGGATGACTACTTAAAAGCACTCGAGTTTTATGAAAAAGCACATAAAATCTACGAAAATACTCTCTCTCTGAATCATCCTAACTTTGCTACTTGCTATAACAACATTGGTGCAATGTATGACAATATGGGTGACTACTCGAAAGCACTTGAGTTTTTCGACAAATCACTCAAAATAAAAGAAAAAGTGCTCCAATAACATGAATATGTATTCAACAGCGCTTGACTTTTACGTAAAAGCGCATAAAGTTACGGAGAAACTTTTACCTCTGAATCATCCCAATTGCCTTCAAATCATCTTTCATTGGCAAATTCATGCAACAACATGGGTTCGGTGTATTGCAAAATGGATCATTACTTGACAGCACTTGAATTTTACGAAAAAGATCTCGAAATTACGAAAAACGTACTGCCACCAAATCATCCCAATTTGGCTACTTCTTACAATAATATCGGTGAAGTGTATAATAACATGGGTGACTACTCGAAAGCACTTGAGTTTTATGAAAAAGATCTTGAAATAATGAAAAACGCTCTGTCTCCGAATCATCCCGAGTTGGCTACTTCCTACAACCATCTCGGTCAAGTGTATAATAACATGGGTGAATACTGGAAGGCGCATGAATTTTACGAAAAAGGACTTGATATAAGAGAAAAAGTTTTACCTCCGAATCATCTTTTGTTGGCTACTTCTGACAACAAGATTGGTGATGTGTATAGCAATATGGGTGAGTACCCAAAAGCCCTGGAATTTTATGACAAATCATTCAAAATAAGATAAAAAACTCTGCCTCCAAATCATCCTGATTTGGCTTATTCCTACCGAAATATTGGTTCGGTATATAATGACATCGGTGATTATACAGCAGCCATAAAATATCTTGAAATTGCATTTCAAATTCAGCAAAAAGCATTTGAAGAAGGTAGTATAGCCTTCAGCTCAACATTTAGTCTGTTCGGAAGAGTTCATCGAAATATGAAGGATAACCGTATGGCACTTTACTATTTCGAAAAGTGCCTGAGAATATATGAGCAAACTTTACCAAAACTACATAGCTGTCAAGCTATCACATACAGTAGTTTAGGTGATATTCATCGCTTGATTGGGGATTATGAAACAGCACTTTCATTTCATCGAAAAGCATTAAGTATTCAAGAGAATGCTCAATGTAATCCACTGGAATGTGCAACAACATTTGCGAATTTAGGTGAGACTTATCGAGAAATGGGAGATTATTTGACGGCATTGACATATTTTCAAAAAGGATTACAAATACGTGAAAATAAACTACCAAAAAATCATCCTGATTTAGCTGTAATTTATTACAATTTGGCGAAATTATATTTGGCTACTGGAGAATATAGTATAGCAATGAAAAATGTTCAACAAGCGTTAGATATTGCTCAAGACAAATTACCTTCAAATCATCCTCATCTTTTGGACTATAGAGAATCATTTGAAAAAATTCGAAAGAAGATGTGAGTTCTTTTTGATTGGTTTACTCAATAAATTACTTCTATTTACTACTCACCCTCCA
This sequence comes from Rotaria sp. Silwood2, assembly GCA_905329745.1. NCBI lineage: Eukaryota > Metazoa > Rotifera > Eurotatoria > Philodinida > Philodinidae > Rotaria > Rotaria sp. Silwood2. The sequence continues at coordinate 36,921 of CAJNSZ010000508.1, forward strand.
CGCTTTGCCTGTTCTTTATTATTCGTTTGATTAGAAAGATGTCATGAGCTTGAAAGGGTACACACAGAGCACTTCGTACCGAACTGGTAGGACAACAAACGTAGGCATGATGTTTAATGAAGACGACAGGACTCATACGAATATAGTAGGTCTTTACGGATATTGCACTGCTTCCGCCATAGGAAGATGTTGAATCTCGCTGGTTAAGCTACGAAACTACCTCGCGAGCTGTGAAATAACTGTCTTGAACATGATTTATTGTTGTAGAATTTCAATTTATTTCATGGCTTTTGAAGCCGATAAATATTGCCGGTCGAACAATGTTTCATTTGAATATGAAACAACTTTCAATCGACTTCAATAATCAATGAGACATAGCGCCATGTCATTCGAAATACCTGTTAGATATTAACAAATAACTCGCAACATACATGACACTGCCACTAGCATGTCGGCAAAACTGATATTCTAAGGAACAGATACACCTTCAAGTTGATACTTCCGATTCTAACCAAAAAAAAAAAAGATTAAAAAGGTACCGGCTACAAATTTAACCAAAGGAAAATTCTACCTGAAATATATGGACGACGATCAACTATGGACACCTTTCGATTTCTCTAATTAAAAGTGTATTGGAAGTTCTACCTTCAACAAATTATTTTCATTTATTTTAAAAAACTGTCCAGTTCGTCCTGCTATCAGCTAATCTTATAGAAATGACTTTCGGCAATATTATTCCGTCGACAACTTCGACTCTTCCGTTAAAGATGAGCCCTTGATTATTAACCACGATTGTCCATAAATGAAGAAGTTAGAAGATGTGGGAAACATGTACATCTAACTTCGACATACTTCAAAAACATTTTTTGATTGCTAGAAGTTCTAAACAATCCCTTCTGAGAGAAAATATCTCCCTGAGCAACTGTCACTTCAGATTAGATGTCGAGGAAGCCACAATCCAAAATTGAATCGATGAAAAGCAAACCAAGAAAGACAACAGACAATCTCTAACTCATACGACATTTTTAAAAAAAGTTGAAATTTTTTTCGGCACACGTTGACAAACTTTCCGATGTTTTAACAAAAAAAACTTCACAACGCTTTGCAGCAATCAGAGCCATAATCCGAAAAAAATTGCTATTTGGTTTTTGATCAGTTGACCAAGTCGCAACTTTTGATTCGATCGGATAAAATAGATGTTGTCATTTCTATTTGTTTGTTTAATTTTGTAATAGGAGCTTCGTCATAGGTTTTCCGAGTTTAGTCGATGAAGAATGATATTGTGGTTTCTTATAGTCGAGTTAATATAACTTGTTCATGATGAATGCTTCCGTACGGAACAATGCATAGCGCTGCACTTGACATCAGTCGAAGACTGATTAAAAGGGGTTTGGGGTTTTTATGATACTTTTCTATAGTTTCGCTATCTAGGTATATACGAAAACTAAAGCAATTTTGTTGGTGATTTACTTGACTACGCTTGAACATTAAAGAGAAATATTTCTTTATCCTATGAACGTTTAGTATTAGTAAATGTCAACTGTTGTCTTTTTTCGCATAGTTTCCGCCTGATCAGTCAATAAATATCACTTCTAACATAACGCCCTTGCTGAGACACAAAAAAAATGTGCAAATCTAAGTCATGATAACAATAATTTCTTCATTTCCTTAACTAAAATATCTATCGCTTGGCTTCAGAAAAACTGAAATTCATCATTATCAGTATGACGGAGCAATGTGATCAAAAGAGTTCGAGAAAGAAACACGCAAACTTTTGTAGGCATTAACTCAAGACTATGAGATACGATAAAGACATGATTCAACTACTTCTATTGAATTAGTTTTCGAAATATGAGTGAAGAAAAAATAAAGATTAATCTGCTTGTTGATTAATTTTAATATTCAAGGTACGCAATTGACGAATGACTATCATACAGACAATATCACAGCTCAATAGTGATAGTAAGATAGGTTGTATTACTTATAAATCTGCTTCGGAAAACGTGTCGCTAGTTTACAGAAATGACCGAGTAAAAACTAGATGGAGTTCATAGAGTTCTCATTTTAGTAAATATAGTCCATATTTTACACACCGGACAAATCACATGCATGAATTCGTTTAATTAAATACGTAATTATCTTTTGGAAAAATCTCATTTTAACAAATATTAGAATAGGAAGAATCAATTTTTATCATGAAAAAAAAATGACATTTACCGATAGGTGTCAGGTATGGAGAGGTAAAATCGAACTAAACAAAGATCAGATGACAAAAAATAATAATAATAATAAACAACGTGAAAAATTCTATTCTATTACTTTATCTTCAGATTTAAGATCTTGATCAAAATGTCGCGTGATTTTATCGGTAGTAAAATTGCCATTATTACTAAGTCTCAATGTCGATATGTGGGAACAATTATTGGTAAGTTTTAAATAATATTTTTCTTCTTATTGAAAATATCTACTTACTGTTGTTTTTTTTTTTGTTATTATTTTTATTAAGGAATCGATGCACAGACATCATCGATACTTCTTGGCAATGCCAAATGTTTTGGAACAGAAAATCGTTCAGGACATTTAACAAATACTCATATGACTGGTACAATATTACCAATAATGCAATTTGCTAATAGTGATATTGAAGATTTAAAAATTGTTGATGACGAACAAACATCGGAAGTTTCACAACAACAATCAGGTTCGATGCCTGTTTCATCATCAACATTACCATCGTCACGTCAAGCATCAATTCATGATGATCCAGCTATTTTATCAGCTGTTATTAGTTCATCATATAAGGATAATACATCGAATTCAACAGTATCTAGTCGATTAACGCATAATTTTAAAAATATGGCGTTATCCGATGAAAAATTGACAACGCAACCAAAACATGAAGGTATAACCTCCATGAAATTACACAGAAATAGGAAAAAATATAAAATAATTATGATGAAGTATTCGAAATAATATTTTTCAATACCTAGAATGCGTTATTATTAAGTTATGTGATTAACTTTTACAAAATTTTATCCTATCATACATGATTAAATGAGCCAACTTTTGTCGCTAATGAAGAAGAATTTTCGTGACCGGAAATTTTATTTCTTTTTTCGTTTTTAATTTTTTGTGAATATGTATAGTCTGAAGTAGTATGTATCTATTGAGTACATTTTGGTATCCAAAAATTCGAGAAGAAATCAAATTAGCGAACAATTGTATACATAGTTTCGCGTTTTTTTTCAAAATCGATTTTTGAACAGAAAAATTGCAGTTTTCTCTTTTCCTTTCAGACACTTCGATCGGTTGAGCTGAAATTTTTTTTTCTGATAACTAAAATCAAATCAAAGTGTATATATATTCTTGTTTTTTCTCAAAATAATGTTTTGATGTTATTTGGCAAATCTTACAAAATTTGCTCTAGGAAAAAAAACACATTTTTTGACAGGACTTCCAGTATTTTGGTTCTCCTAAGCGAAGGAAACAATATTTTTCAAAGAAAAGAAAATCATACACCCTAATTTGGTCCCAATTATTACGAAAACAAAAATTCAGTCGTAAAAAATGAATTGTGACTGTTTGCGGGGAACGGCGAATGCAGGTCATTTTTGGCCCAAGCGTTCTCTATATCTCATAGAAGGAAGTATCCAGAAATTCTGAGTCTATGACAATTTTTATTTTACTAGTTGAGATCTAGGCACTCTGAAAGTTTCATACTCTTTAGTCAAGCCACACTTGAGAAACCCAGAAAAGAAGGGCGGCTCTCTGAACTAAGTAAACGTGTGGCTATATTGTTTTCTATAGAAATTTGAATTAGCAAATCAAAAAAGAATTTTCTTTGATTGTCAATAAAATAAAACAAAACTTACTCTATTTGATTTAATTTTTCCCTAACTGCTAGTGTATTAGTCAGTTAATTAGAATATTTTAGTTAGTTGATGCGAAATCATTTCTTTTATCGAACAATTGTAATTGAATTGAATTTCTTTTTTTATCGTTTTATAGAATCTCGTATACATTCAAATTCCGGTGATTTAGGTCCATCTTGGTCTTTACTTTCTTCGTCAAAATTAGAAAATCATAATAATCCAAAACCATCATCTCAACAACGTTCAGACAATAAAAGCAAATTTTTTGACAGTTTTATATCAGATAGTAACAATGATACAAATCGGTTTCAATCAAATCGTTCTCATCAACGTTCATCAAATACTCATTCAACTCAAACATCACGTGAAAATAATGGTCGTTTTAATGGGCAACCTGATGATAATGAATTACCTATACGACAACCATTTTTTTCAGATGATAATCCTTATCCTCAAAAACAGCAACAACAACAACAACAACAGAATCGTTATCAGAATGATAATATGCAATATAAACAAAGATATTTTCCTAATAATTATCGTACACAAAACTTTAAACAACAACGATATACAGGTGGTAATAATAGTGGTGGAAATCGTGAAACATTTCAAGGTAATCCAAATGATTATGATGATGATTTTGATTTTGAAACAAGTAATCGTAAATTTCATAAATTAACAAGTGACGATGAATTTAAACATCGAAATGATATAACAACAAATCAATCTATACAATTACATATTGATAACGATTCAATAGATGAACATCAACCTGTATATGATAAAAGAAAATCTTTTTTTGATAATCTTGCTAGAACAGAACAGTCAGATGTACCAATATCATATAATTCTAATCGTTCAAAAAATAAAGATACATTTAATAATGATACTTACCAACATTATAATAATCGATCGAATGGTAATGGTTATCGACGATCAAATAATAATTATCGTCAACATCAATATGGAAATGAAGATTTTCATTATAAACAACATGATAACAACAAAAATGGATATAGTTATCGATATTAATCATTTCCTGTTTTGATTGTATTTCATATCCAAAGAAGAAAAAGAAAACGTTTTTTTTAAACTGATGATCTCTTTTGATTTTCATTCCGTTTGTTTCTTTTGTATAGATCTTCTCTCTCTTTTATATATCCTTTAGTGAGAGTGTGATCTTATGTTTCGTTCTGTTTTCTTTGTTCCTGGCAATAAGAAAAAATAGGTATGTATGTGTACAGGTCTCTGCACCCATGACAGATATATTGCCGATTGATATTTTTTTTTTTTGTAGTTTCATCTTTATTGTTTGTTTATTCATTTATTTCTGCTTCTTTTTTTTTCTTTATACGAACCATACACATACATAGATTTTCGTTGGTTTTCTTTTAACTTAAAAAGGTACATTGTTCATTTTGAAAACATCAAAGAAAAACTTGTATTCTATTAATAACTGTTGTTGTTCTAGTTTGTCTTTTCTATTCGTGCATTCCCTTTTTTTGTGTGTGTATGAGTAAGAAAAACAAAACTTGCACAATGCAACCTACTCAGGTGAATTGTAAGCCTTGGCAAGAAAAACAAAAAAATCCTAATAAAACAAGAAAAAGTCATACGCATCATTCAACACACAAAAAGAATCTACTTTCTTCTTTATAACTATCGTAAAAATCGTTTTATTTTGTTCAAATAAACGTTACATTTACATATAAATATAAAAAGTGCAGTAATCAACCTAATAATACAAAGATGACAAAGCAATAGAATAAGAAACAAAAGAAATTGTAAGTATGTATTGTATATAAAAGGCAATGTGTACATAAGACCATCATAAATAAATGTGCTATACAAAAGAAAAAGAAAACAATATAAAGCAGTTACATTGCTTGTCTGCTGTACCTTTTACGCAAAAAAGTACATGTTTACGTGAAGAACGTGTAATAGAAAACGAGAGCTGTTTACTAAAGAATATACTATTCGATTTTCCGAAAAACATGAACATCTATAATGAGAAAGACAAGTCGTTCATTTCTCACAGTAGCTTTGAGTTGATCTTTTGTATGCTTCATCGCAGAATGTCCTTGAATTCATGTACAAGAAATTATTGTTGTGTGATGTTCTTGTTTAACAGTTTAAATACTATGAGAGAAGTTTCTATAAGTTTTCATGTTTAACGTATTCAACATGCAGTATTAATATTTTCATTAAAATTGTTTTGAAATTTAGAAAACTAAGTTAGTTCAAGATGAAATACATTTATCTAAAAAATATTCTTATGATAATTATAAAAAAAAGAATTTCTTCTAGAGTTCATATAAAAAGCTCTTTTACAATAACAGTTTTTGATTGTCAACAATTGAAAGTTGTGGTTTCTTGTTATTTGGTATATCAAATGATATTTTCCTTTCCGATGATCTATTTGGTTTTTTTGTTGGAATTTATTGGAGGTGACGCTCACTTTTTTGTTTATTGTTCTTGAATCAGTGCCGTGCTAATCGATGATAAATGCTAGTAAATTCTGAACGATGTCAAAACTTATGTATATATGGTCGAATAACAGTTAACAGCTTTGTGTTTGTGAACCACAATTTGATTATCGTAATACATTCTTCTGCTTTACTATTAGCAGATAGAGAAGTACAAGTAAAATCCTATATCGAGACCAACAAAATCTAGTAAGTTTTTGACAATTAGTATCAGTAGTGATCTATGATAGGATACGAACTAGAATTCGTTGAGGTTATAATACACATGATGACACCTGTAAAGTATAGATTATGGTAGTTTGCTACTAGCCACGTCAATTCTACGCTCCTGTAGCTGTCTATTGTTTTGATTGAGACCAATGTCACCTAGTTTTAACTATGTCTTGGTTTTTATTAAAATTTCTAAAATAGTGTAGTGGTAGCGTCCACAAAAATCATCAGATTTCCTATCTGATTGACTTTATTAATGTAATGATTCTTGGTCGAATATATGTATCAAAGTATCATAGAGAAAACTACACCTTGATGTTGCTTCGCGCTCGCGAGTTATTCAAAAGTGATAGTAGATCAAAATGGTCTCTATCTATAATACAATCTTCAAAGAATGCACATTTACTATTGATGACAAATATAAGTTACAATGTAAAAAAGAAATAAAATTTTGTAACGCTTGGCCATGTAGCTTCATGTTAGACTCAACTGTCATGAGAATCATCTATAGTGGCATCAATAATAAAAGTCATTTCTACATTCAGTACAATTATATTTTAACCACTGGAACCTACTACATTTTATCGATAAGTTAACAAATTACTAATTGATGTACTTCATTGTCAATGATGTTGATATGTAGCAAGGCTATTACTATCTATTGCATCAATAATTTTTACATCGGAATCCTAAATTATGATACACACCCTTATCTTGTGTCAAATAATCTTTAATGAAAAAAATATCTTGTGATTTTGATCAAGAGAATAAAAATCAAGCACAGAAAAATATATTTAAACTCTTTCATTAGTTTTTATTTGAGATAGAATTTTGCTCGATACTTTTCTTTTTAATATATGTGAAGAAATAATCAAAAATCAATTTTTTATGTTTCTATGAGAATATTCATTGAGAATTTTATTGTTTTATATACTTTTGTTTCAATTCATATCATTCAATCGATGCAATCATTCGCTCTCTCTAGTTGAACAAGGTCGAATTTTCCTCTATGTATATAGGGTAAAAGGGGGAATTTATTCATCCATGAAGGACTGAACATGTCTTAAGTTTTTTTTTTTATGCCAAAATGATTAAATATTTGTAATTATCCTACAGAGAGAAGAAATTCTTTTGGCACAATTTATGACAAAAACTAAAAAAAAAAATTTGCTTTTTCGAATAAGCTTATCGATATAAATCAATATTTTAATAGAATGTAAATACTCATGTACTAAACATATAAATCATCGTTACTGAACACAAAAAACCTTGCCTATGATGCGTATAACTAAAGGCTATGACCTTGCCTTTGTGATAAGTATACACTATATGGTTTCGACTCGCTTGTTTTTTTTTTTAGTTTCATATACCATCATCATAAACTATCATTGATTAACACTTATCGATTACCAATATGGTAGATTCAAGTGTAATAGACGATAAAGAACCATCTCATGATGAGTCAACAAATTTTAATACTAGTGATACTCAAGAAACAACCACAAATCATCAAGAAACATCGTTTTTATGTCCAATTACAACAGATATGAGTCCACCATTAAATTCTCAAACTGTTCATCGATCATATGAAACAAATACTGAATCATACGATGATAATACTCCGTTAGAATCATTTATGCAATTTAATCAATCTAATTTAGTAAATTTTGATCAATTTTCATGTAATATAAATTTAGAAAATCAACAAACTATAAATGACGATTACAATTTATTATCAACAACACAATTAATTCTTAAACAAGCATTTTCACAATCGATTCTTGCACAAGCACTTCCAGAATCACTTGCAGCAACATCAGGATGGTATAGTGAATTACTTGATTCATTATTACCTATTTCAAATGAAATGGAAACAAATTTAAATTTTAATAATAATAATAATAATGATGAAAATTTTATTCAAGAAAATGAAAATTATCAAAATATAAATACAATCAATGGTCCTCCAATAATTTTTTCTTCGACGGATGAATTTAATCGAGCAGTTAATGAAATATCATCATCAACTATGTTTCCATCAACAAGTATAAAAACAAGCAGTATTAGTGAATATAGTAATATAACACTTAATGATTGTACAAATCACGAAGCAGAAATAAATTTAATGGAAAATCAACAAATTTCATTAGTAAATACAAAAGATAATGAAGCACCAACACCACCACCGATTATTATTCGTAAAACAGTGCCAAATAATACTATTACATATCAACAAAATGTTTCTGTACGTTATTTACAACCACCTACACCACCACCACATGGGCCAATTATTATTCGTAAGACGAAAACAAATTTTTAGAAAATTATATTATTTATTTTCTTAGGTGAAGTTTGTCCAGCTCCACCACCACCAGAACCACCAGTTAAAGTACTATGATTTAGATAAATTTTAATTCAAATTTTTTTATTCTATTATTTTAGATTCGACAAGTACCACCACCTGCAATCACACCACCACCATTAGTAATTTAAAACAAAAAAAGTTTATTCGGCAAACAAACAAAAAATAAAATAAAACTATTGTCTATCTTTTTTTTCAAAGGTAATCCGAACAAGACCTCCTCCAGCGCCACGTCGACTTTCTCCAACAGTAATTGAAAAAATATTACCACCACCACCTCGTCCACCACCTCGTATGATTGTCGAACGTTTTGCAGCATGTCCACCTAAACCAGCTGATGTTATCATTGAACGTTGGTTACCTTATAAACGAACTGATCGACGACAAATTTTTTATCAACGAGTACCAGCAACTAATATGTATTTAAAAAAATCTATCTCTAAACAATAGGTAATTTAATTTCTTCGAATATTTTTAGACGACAAAAAGAACCAAATATACTTATCATACACGAACGACCACAAGCACGTATACACAAGGAATTTATAAACGGAGGGGTTGTTCAAGCTGATCCTCAATCATATCTTCAACGTTATGCAGCTGAACTTGACTCAGACCATAAAAAGTCACAGTTCGCTAATATAATTGGTGAAGCAACTCGCGTTGTACCACCGCCTCAAACGAAAGTCTCAACAATTGGTCAGCACAGTCTGCCTCAATCTCCTACTTCTTATTTACATCGATATCAACCTTCTCCATCTGCTTCTGTTTCAAATGCCTGGGACAAAATGAAATCATCCTCGCCCATACCTCATTTAGGCTCATATCCTGATGAATATTCAAAGTTTGACTCATCTTCTCGCTATTCTCCACAATTTCCTGATGGAATACAAGATGGAAACATGAAAAACATGATTGAGATAACAGATTTATGGAGTGGTCATGATAATTCATCATCTTCTGGTGTTCATCTTCCATCTTACCAATTTTCATCACCATCATCGCTCCCTCCTTCGAGAACAATTCAAGTGAATACCGATGATGAACTTCAACATGTTCTTTCTAATTTAACACATGGCCAGGTACCATCACCACTTCGTTCATATTAAAAATTTGTCAAAAAAATAAACCGACAAGAAACGAAATAAATATGTTTGTTTTTCATTTTATTTACATGTTACTTTCAAGAATAGAATAAGTTAAATATTCAAGGCTCAAAAAAAAATGTCTATTTCGATCGTTGATTTCGAGGTTGTTTAAGCATTTGTCCTTCACCAGAAAATGGTTGAAATACATTCGTACTAGGTTTTTCTATTGTATTTGTTGTTTCATCATTAATTGAACGTAATGGTATGCGTAAAAATTGTAATGTGCCATACTCATAATCATAATTCGGTATACCACGTGTTTGTTGAATTTGTAAATTATTTTGTTGTTGTTGTTCTTCTTGATCTTTCGATTTATTTTTACCATTTAAACGATTACCTTGTCCATGAAATGGCATAAATGTTGATGGATTTTTATAACTACTTGGTATTCCTGTAAGATTATCACCAGGTGTCATTGCCACTGAATTTGTTGTTTTTGGTGTTGTTGATATATTTTGTGATGATGTTGGAATATATTTTGGTTCAATATAATCAATTGGTGGTGCAAAATCAACTTCCATATCACATTCAATAATTGATACAGCATCAGCTGGTCTTAATTCCAAAACACATAATTCATAATTACGATTAAGATAATTTATAGCAATAAGATCACCTTTAGTTAAACAATTAAAATTTCTTAAGGCTGTTTCTAGAACAGCTTTTGGATTTGTTATATCAAGAAAATCTTTTGATTGTGGTTGAAAACGTACAAATTTTGCTGTTGGTAATGTAACTGATTCAACACTTATTTCATCACCTTCTTGTAATAATAAATGATGCATCATCCAATTAGGTAAATAGCATATTGCATTATCATTTGGTAAAAATTCTAATACACCACAATGTGTTATACGATCGAGTTTTTTATTTTTTAATTTAAATAACATAATATTACTCTATATGAAGACAAAGTCCAAAATAATAAGAAAAATAAACATGTTTTTTTTTTATTATATTTCTTACTTGTTCAATTAAATGTTCTAGAACAGCTTGTGGAAGTAAAATTTTTCCACCATTTTCAACATTAAGACGTCCACGATCATGATCAGGTAAAAATGCAGCTGAATAACATTGATAAACAGCACGAAATGGACCACCACCACCACCCATTCCTTGACCACCAGGAAACCCTTGTCGAAAAAATGGATGATTAAAAAACATGATGACAGTCGAAAACAATCTAAAACAACAGAATTTCGTTTTTAAATCCTTCATTTCGTATTTTAACACAAATAAAGAAATTCTGATCTGAATACTAGATCCTGTCAGTTTGATTCGCAATCGAAAAATTTGAACTCAATATAGTCTAATGAGTGTTATAAAGGAAAATACGACAGCGCTTTAAGCCCTTCCCCCTCCCCCCTCAGAAAATCCATTTTTCGGTAAAGTAGTCGAATTCGAGTTTTTATCATAGGAAGATGCAGTGAAGTTTCCTCTTTCAGAATACATATAAATTTAAAAAGAAAAGGCCAAACTTTTTACAGGCTTTCGTAGTAGACTTTTACCCCAATATCCGGCTTTCTGAGAGATTTTCACGAT